>VWPU01009997.1:0-34297 GCA_013398955.1 Callaeas wilsoni | reverse complement strand
GGGATGAGCTCCCCCAGTTTGGGGATGAGCTCCCCCAGTTTGGGATGAGCTCCCCCAGTTTGGGATGAGCTCCCCCAGTTTGGGGATGAGCTCCCCCAGTTTGGGGATGAGCTCCCCCAGTTTGGGATGAGCTCCCCCAGTTTGGGGATGAGCTCCCCCAGTTTGGGATGAGCTGCCCGGTGACGGAGCATGGCCGTGCTGGGTGCCTGTGACTCGCGGGGTGGCCCCGTGTCCATCCCAGCCCGTGCTGGAATGATGTTCCCCGTTCCCAGCATGGATGGGGACGTTGCGGGGTCGTTCTCTGCTCCGTGGGCTGCTGCTGGGCTTTGCTCAAAGGTTGGATGATAAAGATCCTCTTTCCCAACCATTTTCCAATCGTTTTTAATGATTCCATGCTCGGGTGGCCACGTCCTGTGAGCACCACCCTCAACCTCCTTCCACATCTCCGCTCTCACCGCTGTCTTCTCGCGTTCCCTCAATCCCAAATCCAGACCCATGGGTGTGGGCTTCCAGGCAGGGGTTCAGAGATGCAGCGAGGCAGGAGTCAGAGCGAGGAATGAGTTATTTATTAAATTTACAATACCATTTATATATTCTAGTTCCATAAAGCAATTGAACAGTGCTCACACTTCTCCTAGGGTGATTGGTCATAGTCTCAGACACCCACTTAGAAATGTTTTTTCCTAATATAATGCACCCAAGGTCAGAAGATACCAGATATGAATGCTATTTACAAAAACCCTATCTATTGCTTACATCGCTTACACAGCAAAGGAAAAGTTCTCACAGAATGAATGCAAGAAGAGAACATTTCCCTGCGCACAGCATTTCAGCATCCACACATGGGGACGGACGGGCTGATCCCGTGGGCTCCCAGCAGCAGCCAAACTGTCCCCGGCCCGTCCCCGAGCTCGTGAGCACAGCAGCACCAGGAGCGAGGCTCGGCCTCGGGGAGTGAAGGATTTGATTTGCCCCCTGCTTTTAAAAAAGGGAACGGTTTGGGTCTGCGGGGTTATTTCTATGAAACCAGAGCTCTCTCCCTGTCCTTTTTCACTCAGCCACTTTCCCTCTCTGCTCTTTTCGGGCTGTTTAAGAGCCAGAGTGTAACATTAAGGTGATTTACAGCATCCCTGGAGTGGAAGGGCACAGGCTCGGGGATTTTTTTTTCCTCTTTTCCTCAGGTGAAAGAAACCCTCGAATGTGAACTCCCGAGACATTACAGTGACCGCGCCGTCAATCCTTGATTTACAGGCTCGGATTTATGACTCCAGAATTATTATTCCACTTGCAGATCCTTTTTTTTTTTTCTTCTTTTCTTTTTTTTTTCTTCTTTTCTTTTTTTTTCCTTTTTTTTTTCCCCTGGGCCGTTTCAGTGCTTGTGAAAGGTGAGGGCTTTGACAGCTCCTGGAAACAAAAGCCTTTAATATCCCCCCTGAGTGGGGCTCTCCCAGGGAAGAAGAGAGAGGCCAGCAGGGCTTTTCCTCCCTGCTGCAGACTGACTCACTCCAGGCCCGTCTTAACCAAAGAGAGCACAAAGTTTGCCCGAGTTAAGCCTGGACTAATCAGCAAAGTCCATTCCTGGTGCCTGTGGAGTCCCCTGGGATGATCCCTGGTGGCTGGGGCAGTGCTGAGGTTGGAATCTGAGGGTGCCCATCACCCCCAGGATGTTTTCGGATCCCTCCCAAATTTTTTGGGACACCTCCAGCCTTTCTGGGAGAACGCAGGACACTCAGGCCGTGGGTCACCCTCCTCTGAGGTTGCTCTGGGATTACTTTTAAGCACCTCCCCACCTCCACCCACCAGTGCCACCAACTTTTTGGGGGTCTAAACTAAACTGGCGACGGCCTTTAAAACACAACACGCGTGAAATACCAGGGAGTAAAAAATATCCCCTTTAAAGCAAATGTGGCTTGGGGAGGCGGGGGATTAAACCTTGCAGGAGCTCGGGATATAATGCCAGACCCCTGCTGCACTTCATTAAAGGACATTTCTGACACAGCTTGGCTGACTCAGGAGCGATTTAGCCGAGCAAAACCCGAATGGGAAGGGACAGGCAACTGTGGAGAATTTGTTGCCTTTTCTATTTCAGCATTTTTTCGGGTCGCTGTGCCAGCAGCTGCCTGGCCGAGCCCTGGGCCCTGCGGGGTTTGTGTGTGCATCCCAAAAAACCAACGGGATGGAGCTGGGTCCGGGCTGGGCTGGGTGCTGAGGGTCCCCACCGTGCCCAGCTCCCCGTGAACTGCTCTGCTCAGCCCACCGGCCTCCAGCTGTTCCAGGAGAAGTTTAGGTTGGATATTTGGGAATATTGCGGCGTGGAAAGGCACAAATCCTGGGACAGGGTAGTGCTGGAGCCCCCATCCCTGGAGGGATTTAAAAGCCCTGTGGCACTGGGGACATGGGGCAGAGGANAGCCCCCATCCCTGGAGGGATTTAAAGCCCTGTGGCATTGGGGACATGGGGCAGAGGTGGCCTTGGCAGCACGGGGGGATTGGTGGACTCAGTGGTGCCAGGGGTCCTTTCCAGCCTGAATGATTCTGCGATTTTGTAATTCCTGATTCCTAAAACCTTGCTCAGCTTGTCATCACCTTGAAAACCCGACTCCAGCCTGGGGTCCTCCTCCACCCCCACCCGTGTTGGGAGTTAACCCCGATGTCCGCGGTCATGGCAAAGCCCAAACAGCTCCAAAACCATGGAAGGGTTCCCTCCCGGTGCTCCTGAGGTATCCGTCCATCCACGGAAACCAGGGCTAGAGGGATGCTTGGGATCCTGCCAGGTCCTGATGTTCTCCACCTGCACCTCGGGTATCCCACGGAGCTCCTGGCACAAGGGCTTCAAGGGACAGGGAGCACCGAGGTGACAAGGCTTGGGACTGGCTTTGGGACTCTTCCCTCCCGGTGCTCCTGAGGTATCCGTCCATCCATAGAAACCAGGCACGGGGCAAGAGGGATGCTTGGGATCCTGCCAGGTCCTGATGTTCTCCACCTGCACCTCAGGTATCCCAGCTGGGGACCAGGACAGGGTTATGGGACTAGGACAGAGCTATGGGGACCAGGACAGGGTTATGGGATCAGGATAGAGCTGTGGGACCAGGACACAGTTATGGGACCAGAACAGAGTTACAGGACCAGGACAGAGTTATGGGGACCAGGACAGGGTTAAGGGACCAGGACAGAGTTATGGGACCAGAACAGGGTTATGGAACCAGGACAGAGTTATGGGACCAGGACAGGGTTATGGGACCAGGTCAGAGCTATGGGACCAGGACAGGGTTACGGGACCAGGACAGGGTTATGGGGACCAGGACAAAGCTCTGGAACCAGGACAGGGTTATGGGATCAAGATAGAGCTGTGGGACCAGAACAGAGTTACAGGACCAGGACAGAGTTATGGGACCAGGACAGGGTTATGGGGACCAGGACACAGCTATGGGGACCAGGACACAGCTATGGGGACCAGGACACAGCTATGGGGACCAGGACACAGCTATGGGGACCAGGACACAGCTATGGGGACCAGGACACAGCTATGGGGACCAGGACAGGGTTATGGGACCAGGATAGGGTTATGGGACCAGGACAAGGTTCTGGGTCCCACCACGACCCAGGTGCTGCTCCTGAGGTCAAAGCAGAGCAGGAGAGATCCCAGAGGAGCCGAGCAGGCAGCTCCAGCGCGGATCCCGCGTGTGCCTGCCCCGGGAGCGGCCGGCCAGCGTTCCCACCACGTGTGTCACGCTTCCCTGGATAACCAAGGCTCTGGGACAAACAAAACAAAGCCCCCTCCGTCTCTGCGGAGAGCAGCCCCAAACAGGGAGCCAGGCCCGGCCCCTCGGATGAGTGAATCACTCAACCAGCTGGAGATGGAGCAATTTGGGTCAAATCTGCCCCCTGGCCTCGTGCCACGGCCTTATCTCGTGTTTCACTTGCTCTGCCTCGGCTCAGGGCTTGCCCTGCCGTTGTTTTTAGCGCGGGGTGAAGGTTTTGGGGTTGGAGGTGGTACCTGCTCAGGAATCTGCGGCGCTGGGTTTAGCGCTGTTTATTATGAGGTCATTTTTTATTCCTGGCTAATTTTTCTTGCAGCCGAACACAAAGGACAGAAAATGGAATTAGCAAAGAGCTCTGCTGAGCTATTAATGTCCCCCGCGGGGGCACGGGGAATTTAGGCACTCAACAAGTGCATAAACGGGGCCATAAAAACGCGCCCGGGCTATTGCAGAGGTGCAGCTCCGAGGGGCTCTGGGGGCTGCCCACCCCCGGCGCAGGAACGGGCTCGGAGCAGCTCCAGCTCCCCAGACCCAGGGGATTTTCCTCCAGGATTACATCAGTAGCATGAGGATGCTGAGTGAACTGTCTGGGAATCTCGAAGGCGAGGGGATTTTTTTTTCTTCTTTTTTTTTTTTTTTAAATTTTTTTTTTTGCCTGGTGATTATGTGGAAGATAAAATATGTTCTCAGGCTGCCTGCGAGCAGGGATGTGCTGCAAAAGGGACATCTTGGTTTTCCAGGACCCGGGAAGCGGGAGCTCTGTGTGGGGCTGGCCTGGGGTTATTCCCTGTCCCTGCCCTCTCGGTGTTGCTGTGGGCAGGGAGGTGTGGGCAGTGCTGCTAAATGGGGTCAAAAATGCCCTGTTTGGGTTCCCTGAGTCCCTGCGCTCTTCTCCAGGGATGTGCCAGGGCTCCTGAACCCTCCCAGGGCTCCTGAACCCTCCCAGGGCTCCTGCACCTTTCCAGGGCTCCTGAACCCTCCCAGGGCTCCTGAACCCTCCCAGGGCTCCTGAACCTTCCCAGGGCTCCTGCACCTTCCCAGGGCTCCTGAACCCTCCCAAGGCTCCTGAACCTTCCCAAGGCTCCTGCACCTTCCCAAGGCTCCTGAACCCTCCCAAGGCTCCTGAACCTTTCCAGGGCCCCTGCACCTTCCCAGGGCTCCTGAACCCTCCCAGGGCTCCTGAACCCTCCCAGGGCTCCTGCATCCTCCCAGGGCTCCTGCACCCTCAGGGATTGTCCCATGGGATGGGATGGGGATGCTGGGCTGGTTTCACGTGAGGATGCTCTGAAGAGCAGGAAGCTCAGCCCGAGTGGCTTTATCTGTGTTGTCCCTTTCTCCTGGGCGCTGCCCAGGGAGTTTGGCTGATCTTCAGGCAGCTGAGGGGTGCAGCTTTGGTAGGACAACAAACCCTGGTGTTTCCAGGCATTCCTGACAGGGGATTACACCCCAAAGGAGATGGTGAGGTGGGAGAGGGGCAGAGGGGGCACAGCTGGGAGTTCCCGAGGCTGTGGGGCAGGCGGAGCTCCGTCTGCAAGGACCGAGGGAGCGATCCGGTCCTGCGGGGGGATGAGGGCTGCAGGAGCAGGACTCGGCTGCCCGGCTCTGCCCTGGATCTGCCGGGCAAAGCAGCAACGACAGCGGGGGGAAGGGACCAGGGCAGGAACTTTCCCTTTGGGAAAGCGGGCTGGGCGAGGCAGAGAGGATCCAGTTCCCAAACTGGAGGTTAGCTGGGAAACGGAGCTCCGGCCTCAGGGATTATCCGTGGGGATCTGTGGAAGGAGGGGACGATGGGGACAGAGCTGAGCTCCGGCCGAGGGCTCCACAGCCTCCACCTCCCGCTGGGAGCCCTGCGGCAGCCGCAGCCCGGCCACGGAGCCCCAGGGACCTCTCGTCCCGGGGGGGGACAGCGGGAGCCAGCCGGACGCCCCTCGCTTTCGCTGTCAGCGCTGTGTCCCGCAGGTGCAGGAGCATCCCAAAGGCTGGGAGAAGGGGATGGAGCTGAGCATCGCCCTCAGCTTTGGGTCTCCTTGACAGGACTTTCTGGATGCAGGAGGGAAATTCCCTGCCCCAGTTCCCAAGCCAGCCTCGGTGCCCACGGATTTTGGCTGCTGGGGAGGGGTGCTCAGAGGGACTGGATTTTCCAAGCAGCTGAGCCCGGGATGTGCTGAGCAGCGCAGCTTCTTTCACCCCCCTCTCACCCCAAGTTCACTCTGATTCAACATTTTACCAAAAAAAAAAAAAAAATTAATATGAGGAAAAGCAGAATTCTAATCAGTGGGGTCTTTAGTAAATCATTGTGATCCCCCATCCTCCCCCAGCACAGAGGAGGCTGGAGTGACTCCAAAACTCCAGTTTGAACCAAAAGAAGCTAAAAAAGAAACAAACAAAACCACCAAAAAAACCCCACACTTGGCCAGGGTTTCTGTCACCCCTTCCCCCTCCTTTTTGATCGTCTCTGTCTTGTACAAGCCTGGTGGAGGCAGATAAGCGAGGATCTCACCCAGCTTTTCAAAGTGGTGGGGAGGAAGAAAGCGGCCTTTGTGAGGGGCTTTCTGAAGGTCTCTGTTCTGGGAAGGTTGGAAATAGCACAAAAACATCCTTTCTCCCTAGATTGTGTCGCTTCCAGCTCCGAGCTCCACCACCACCCAGATGTTTCGAGGCTGATGCTGAGAAGGAAAATAAGAGAACTCCAGGAGAGGGGGATGCTGGGTGGAGCTGGCTTGGGGAAACCTGCGCTGCTCTGGGGACAGTGCCTTTATTTCTGAAACCGGGAAAGAGTTGGGCAAGGAGGTTCAGAGATTGGGAATTGATCTCTTAATTAAGTCAGTCTAGTCGTTATCAACTAGATAATGACTAATTATCAGCTTGAGCTTTCAGACAATATTCTGCATGTTCAGCCTGGAATATGTCAAGGATTTGGTGCTATCAATTTTTTTCTGCTTTTTGATCTGATTTTCCCTTTTTCCACTGCATCGCTCCCAAGTTTTCCCCACCTTCGGACAGTTATTGGTGCGAGTTCATCGCTCTGCTTTGAAAATTGTCTTTATTCGGGAGGAGGGGGGACCTCCTTGGGAGGATGGATGGAATGACTCTGCTCCTACCTAATTGATTGGACAAGGGAAGTTAAGTGTGAAACTCTTCCTCATTGTCCGTATCCTCTCCCTAATTACCCTGCCTCAGCAAGAACATCCCCGAATGTGCAGGCCCCGGTGCCTCTCTGATTGTTCTGCCTCAGCAAGAATTCCTCCAAATGTCCGCGCTGCTCATCCGGAGGGGTCTGGGCCCGGGGTTTGCAGTCAGCCGGAGCCGAGCAGATCGGCGCAGATGTGGGGAGGGGCCGAGCCCGCACCTCTCCCACCCAGCCGGGGGAAGCGCGCCCAGCTGGATTTTGTGCTGGGACCGCGCTGAGAGCAGCCAGATGTTGGCGGCGGGGGGAGGCACCGCTGTGCCCCCGTCCCGACAGGGCACGGGGATGGCAGAGGGGGGTCAGGGCACAGACCGCCCCCGCCCCAATCCCGCCGCTGCCAGAGCACGGCTGGCCCCGGGCAAAGCCCGGAGCAGGAGCTGCGAGCTGAGCTCACCCCTGCTCTGCCGGGGACCGAGCCGCGCTGCTCCGCCGCGGGTTTTTGGGAGCCTGAGCCCAGGCTCTGCGCGCCCCCGCGGGGTCCCGCGGCCGGCCCGGGGGGCAGAGGGGCCGTTCCCGTCCTGCGCCCCCCTGCCCGCTTGGGGCGGCCAGAGCAGGGACCGCGCCGGTGCAGCGGCAGAGCCCGGAGCCTGCCGGGGCTGGCAGCTGGAGCCTCTCTGCGCTCACCGGAGCGGCCCCGGGCGGCAGGAGGAGCTGGAGCCCGGGAGCGCCGCTCATCCCGGGAACGCGTCCTGTGGGAGCCCCCGGGCACCCGTGCGGGGGGACCCGCGCGGTGACATTCCCGGGACGGGCTGGGGCCCGGGACTGCCGGAGCTCCCCTGCCCGGCTGCTCCCCACCCTGCCCGGGGCGGCCGCGGGGACAGCGCCGGGGGCTCGGCCGTCCCCGAGGGGACACCGCCACTTTGGGGCTTCGGGGACGCGTTTGTGCTGCGGGTCCCTCGCCGCCACGCCGTCCCCAAGGCCCCGCGGTGCCACCCGCACTGCTGCGGGCTGGGGACCCGCACGGCCGCCCCCATCCCCACCGCCGCCGCCGCCCTCCCTCCTCCCTGCTCGTGCCCGATTCAATTCTCCTCTCCCCGCGCGGCTCCCCCAGAGCTTGACCATTAACAAATGGACTTGGCCGGAGGCCTGGGCGACCATTTGGATGCTGAGGCTGCCGCGGCCGCTGCTGCCAGCCGGGCCGGGCACCGCGAGCCGCCGGCGCTGCCAGCATCCCTCGCCCGGCATCCCGGAGCGCTGCCAAATCGCCGCGGTGCCGGTGCCAGCTCCGGGAGAAAGGGCCGAGGCAGCCGCACACAAAGAGGGGTTTATAGCCCGGCCGGGCACCTGACACGGGGAGGAGGGAGGGCTGAGACGTGCTTAGCCCCGATAATCCCCAGTTTGAGTTTAATATATTTTTTTTTTAATTTTTTTTTTAATCAAAAGCACAGCAACAGCTGGGGCTGAGGCTTTCCAGGAGATGAACTCATGAACAACTGTTCAAAATAACTTTATTCGTGCTGCTATTAGATCAGGCCACTGGGGAGCCACCAATTATTTGTGATTGCTGCAGGCAGATAAGGCTGGGGCAGAGCCGAGCGCCGCCAGGGATCGAGGGCACCTCGTGCTTTGGGGGCACCTCGTGCTTTGGGCACCTTGGCTGGGCAGGTCCAGCACCCACGGGAGCCCCCAGCACCCATCCCAGCCCCTGGCAAGTATGGGAGCCCCCAGCACCCATCCCAGCTCCCTGCAGGGCACCAGGGGCAAGCACAGCAGGTTTGGGCACCGTGCCCGTGCAGGAGGAACTCCTGAGATACGGGACCAGGATGTTCATCCAGGCAGGGATGTTTGCAGGGAGATCGGTGCCTTTTCTGCCTCAAAAACAATTAACAGCCACGCTAATTAGCCCGTCCACATTCGGGCTGCCCATCTTGTGCAGCTTGTTCAGGAGCCCCAGAGCTGGCACGGCATCAGGGAAGGCCGAGAGGTTCGGAGCAGGACAATCCCTTCCCGGCAATTCCCGGGCTCACGGAGCAGCATCCCAGGTCCCGTGTCCCCCACGGTCCAGGCAGGGCAGTTCCCAATCCTTTATCCCATCCCACAGATCAGCCTCAGGCCCCTCAGTCAGCTGAGGCCAGCTCCGGACAGCTTTCCTTTCCAACATGACATCAACAAAAACCTGAGCGTGAGATCTGCTCTCCAGCAGGAAACTGTCCCGAGGGAGCCGAAGGTGGGAGCTGAGCCTCGGGAAGCTGCAGGGCCCAGGCTGCCTGGCCAGCAGACAGACTGCATGAGCTAAGAGGTCTTTTCCATTCCTCGCTCCTGTGATTCAACAAGTCCGGGCCCTGGGGGATTTTTAAAAATAACCTGGATGAAACAGAAGACGGTGGAGCAGGGACCAGGCCTGCCTTGGCTGGGAGGTCGGGCTAACAGCGCTTTTCCATGGTGCTGTTCCATGATTAATCGAGACAAGAAAAGAAAAGAAAGGAGGAAATTGATAAACACGACCGTAATTCCAGCCAGGATTTGCCTTAGTCAGGTTATTAGAATCCTGACATCATGTCTTGAAAAGAAGACTGGAAATAAATCTCTGGGAGATAAGATCTGGCTGAGGGGGGGTGGAGGTGCACCGGGCTGGCCCAGCCGTGGTGGGGGTCCCCAGAAAGTTCCTTCTCCCGGTTTTCCTGGGTCTCCAAGCAGCAGCAGGAGCCCACGGCTTCCATGGAAACCTCACACCTCGTGCCTGCGCTCCGGGGCCCCGCCTGCGGCCGTCACCCCACACCTGGGAAAAGGCCTTCCGAAGGCAGCTCCAGGTGGGGGGAGGTCATTTCCTGCCAGGTGATTTCACCAGAACGAACCCCGGGAAGTTTGGGATTGGCTCCAGCAGCCCGTGGTCTCCTGATGGATGCTCCAGCCCGGAGCAGGGCCTCACCCACACCTGGAGCTCTCCGAGGGATCCGGATCCAGCCCGAGCTGGAGCCTCTCCCGACGGCCCCGCGCTCCAGAGGGGCAGCTCAGGTGGGATGGGATGTCTTGGGATGCACAGCAGGAATTTTCCTGCCTCTCTGGCCTTCGTGGCCAAGGCTGGAGGCAGGAGTGAGGTCACTCAGGAAGGAGAGCCCACAGATCCCTCTCCAGCGGCACCGGGAATTTGGGAATTGCTGTTTTAGGGAGGCAATGGAAATATTCTCCCCTTTTTCTTCCCTAAATGTCCCCACTGATGGCTGGTTTCAGTCTGGAATTAACTCGGTCACCAGAGCTGCTGTGCCTGGGAGTTCATGGGAGCCCTCAAGGCCTTTAACCCTTCCCTCTCCAAGCCCCAAACCCTGCCCAGTCCCGGGCACCCGGCCGAACTCCAGGTGAGGAATTTCTGTTCTGTCTCCACATCCCCACAGCTTCATCCCTGGAAACCGGAGCCGCTCTCACCCCAGCCCAGCTCCCCGCCCTGGGAAGGATCTGCTGCAGGGGCAGAATTCTTTTTTTTTCCTCCTTTATTTTCTTTAACAAGTGATTTTTTACCTGTGAGCACTCTCTCCATGACTTTTCCACAGGCAGCCCCTGTGCTGCCTCCCTCTCCTCCCACTGCTTGTTGCTCCGACGCAAAATCCCAAAGAAAATCCCTCCTGGAAGGAGGAATCCCGAGGCAAACACACTGCCAAAGGTCTGACCCTCTCCAGCCCAGGAAATTCCTTGGCTACTTTTGGAGCTGGCCCAAGGCTGAGTGGGTTGGGAGATGTTAAAAATCCCAGCTCTTGCAACATTCAGGGAGCAAAGGTTTGGATATTGCACCCACGGATCCCCCACAGCATCTCCCAGCAGCCCGAGCACGTTTTATTTTTAAACATATGATGCCGTGGTATTGAATACCGGATGTTAGGAGATACGGATTGAATATTGGTTTGGGGGGTGGTTTTTTTGTTGTTTTTTTTGTATTTTTTAGGCCCAGTCTCTCACTCCAAGGCCGGCAGGCAGGGCTGGGATATCAGGATATCCCTCAGAGTCCTCCGTGTCACGATCTGCAGGCGACAGTGCCCTCTAGTGCCCCCCGCCCCCCGCCCGGCCCCTGGCACAGGAACCTGTTGCATCCCAAAATATTTTTAGGTTTATGGTCGGACTCGGTGATGTTTTCCAACCTTCTAGATGCTGTGATTCCATCCTAGTTCATCCTTGCGGGCGATGCCCGGGGATATCGGGACAGTCAGGGTGAACCTTGCAGGGAGTTTCCATCTCCCTGCTGCTGACGGGGATTTTTCCCACTTTTATTCTGGCAGCTTCCTTGGAGGATGAGGATCCTGAGGATCCTGCAGAGCCATGGAACACGTCCTGAGTGCCTTCTCCAGGCTCAGGGACCATCGGGTGCCCCTCACCTGCCCTCAGTCCCTCCGAGCTCAGAATTCCTTGGACTCTGCCCAGGTGAGCTGGGAGCATTCCCGGATGATGCTCCAGCTTTAATAGCCCTTAATTAATTACAGCTCCCACTGGCACTGCCTGCTGCCTTCACTTCTCAAAGTCTCGCCTGGGGATGAGAATCCCAGGATCTTTTAGGTTGGAAAAGCCCTCCAGGACCATCGAGTCCCACCTTGTGCCCAGCCCAGAGCCCTGAGTGCCGCATCCAGACACTCCTGGGACACCTCCAGGGATGGGCACTCCAAAGCTCCCTGGGCAGCCCCTGCCAAGGCCTGAGCGCCCTTTCCATGGGGAAATTCCTCCTGAAGGGATGCCAGCTGTCCAGGCACCCCCAGCCACCCCATCCTGCGCTGTCCCTGCTCGCAGCCGGGCTCTCACCGCAGCCCAGCCAAACTCCTCCATCTGCTGCTGAGGGAAAGGCTCGGTGGGTGCCCGGCTCGGTGGGTGCCCGGCTCGGTGGGTGCCCGGCTCTCCGTGAAAACCCTCGGGAATTGGGGACTGAGCATTCCTGGCACGGCACAAACGGGAGGGAGCTGGGAAAGGGGCTCAGCCTGGAGAAAAGGGGGATCAGGGAAACGGGAGGGAGCTGGGAAAGGGGCTCGGCCTGGGGAGAAGGAGGCTCAGGGGGAACTTCTGGCTCTGCACAACTCCCTGACAGGAGGGGGCAGCCGGGGGGGATTCGGGATCTGCTCCCAGGGAACAGGGACAGGAGGAGAGGGAACGGCCTCAGGCTGTGTCCTCAGGTTGGACACCAGGAGGAATTTCCCCATGGAAAGGGCGCTCAGGCCTTGGCAGGGGCTGCCCAGGGAGCTCTGGAGCGCCCATCCCTGGAGGAGTCCCAGGAATTCCTGGATGTGGCACTCAGCGCTCTGGGCTGGGCACAAGGCGGGCATCAGGCACAGTTCTTTTCCAACCTCAGTGATTCTGGGATGACAAACTCCCTTTCCCAGAGCATCCCTGGCTCCCCATCCAGGGATGCCAGATTTGGGGGCTCCAGCGGGGCCGTGGGTGCAGCTGTTATCACCCCGAGCCCCTCAGCGCTCCTGCCGCCCTTTCACCACGCACTCGTTTGTTTGCCTTGGCTCTGCCAGGGAAATCTGCTCCTCAGGGCTTCTCATTGAGCAAAAAATTTACGAGGGAGGATGAAAACGGAGTTTTACTGTCTGAGGTCTGGGGCAGCGCGGCCGTCTTGAGTCACTGAGCTGGGGAGGAATTTCTCCGGTGAAACACAAAATTCCACTTTCCCATTCGGAGAATCCGTCAGCGCACGGAGCAAGGCCCGGAGCAACGGCCCGATCCCTGTGGATGCAAAACAAAAGGGAAACACCTCACAACTCGTGTCCAGTGAAAAACAACGTGTCCGTGATGGAGAGCGCTGCGGGGTTTGACGCTGATTTTCGTGGTCACCTTGGCTGCGCTTGAGGAAGTGGCCGGCGCTGCCAAGAGCGAATTTCCCTGATGATGGATGAGGAATCGGGGCAGAAAATAAATAAATACCAGCAACACCTTTTCTTTTTCCTGCTTTTCTGGCAGATTGGTGTCATCCAAGGTCACACATTTGGGCGGTGGAAGTGCAGCCAGAGCTCGGTGCTTTCAAATCATGTGGAAGTCAGAGCAGCTTCCTTAAGGGCTGGGTTTAAAAAGAGAGATTAAAGCAGAAAATCCCTGTCCATTAATTACGTTAATTGTCAGCGTTAGTTGTCTTCTCTCCTTTCCTTCAGGCTTGGAAGAAGCTCCCCAGGACAACCTGGGGTGGAGGAAGGGGCCGTGCCCACGGCAGGGCTGGAATGAGATGATCCTTCCTCCAGCTCCTTTCCAACCCAAACCGTTCCAGGATTCTGCAGGAATTCCTTTTTTCCTCCTGAAGCCAGTCCTGCCTCCCCCACGCCAGGTACTGACCCCCTCTACGCTTGATTTTTTTATTCTGCCCATGGAAAAAACCGGGGAAGGGGTGCTCCGAGGTGGAGAAAAAGGAGGGGATTTTGACAAAACGCAGCAAATCTCAGCAAGCAGGGAAGTTTCGTTCCCCTCAGCGGTTTTTGGGAGAGCGGGAGTGATTCCTGGCCAGCTCTGAGCACAGCCCCGAGCCAGGCTCCGCGGAAGGGAGGGAGAAGCTCCCTGTGGAGAAGCGGATCCCAGAACAGCCCCGGGCAGGGGAGCAGCTCCGCTTCCCTCCGGAGCACCGGGAACCGCCGGAGGATGGATTCGGGACTGCGAACCCTGCGAAACGCAGCCATTCCCACGTTTTCCTGGTTTCTTTTCATTATCCCAGGCAGGACTTTGGAAGGAGTGATGTTTTCAGGCACACGGCACTGCAGCGATGGCGATGCAGAGCAGGGGATGAGCTGTTTTCCGTGTGCTCCCAAAAAAAAAACAGGTGAAAATTCAAAACCTTCGGCAAATTAATCTGGATAAAACCTGGGAGAAAACAGCAGGAGGCTCCAGAAGTGACCCCTGATCCCACAGGCTCTGAGGGCAGCGAGTGTCACTCCTGCCTCTCCAAGCTGGTGCTAATTCCTGGAAGTGTTTTATTGGGAAAAAAAAAGGAAAAAAAATCAGGAAATTCCACCTTAAAACCCCACAAGTTTTTATTTGTGTGGAATTCCAGCCATTCTGCAGGCTTGGAGATGGCCTGGAAGGATTTCAGGATTGGGGGATCGTTTTATTTTTTATTTTTTATTTTTATCTCCCTCTCCAAAGAGGGAGGGGAAGGAGATGTGTGAGGTGACAGCAGTGGCACAACCCCAGAGGGAGGAGGACAGAGCTGGCTTGAGGTGAGGGAGGGATGGAACAAGCAGAATTTATGGCAACCCTTGGAAAAATGATAAATGGAAGCTGTAATTTTTATTGGGAAAGGGGAGCAGAGCACGGGTGAGGAACAGAATAATCAAAAAAGCATAAATTAGAAACGGGGTTTGACAGGAGCACAAAGCGCTTGGCTCGTGGATAATGGGAGCTCCTCCTGGAATCTGATCCAGGGAAATGCACGGGAATTACCTGCAGGAAGATTTTCTAGGCAGTCACGTTGGGGTGAAGTCTCTGTCACGGCCCCGTGGGGGTTCCCGGTGCTCCCAAACCCGCGGGGCTCGGAGCAGCCTGGGGCCGTGGCAGGGGCTGCAGTGAGATGATCTTTAAGGCCCCTTCCAACCCAAACCACTCCAGCGCTCCCTGATTCCACAGGGCGAGTGCTCCCAGGGGGTTTTAGGGCCTGCAGCGTGCAGGGGGTGACTCCAGGAGTGCGGGAGCAGCCAGGAACGGGAATGCACCGAGCTTCTCTCCACGACATCCCCACCCCATTTCATGGGGGCAGCAGCCTCGCACCCCCAGGTGCTCGGACGCATTTCCATCCCACATCGAGCTTTGGATGCTGCCTCTTCTCCTCTTGCTGCCTCCATGAAGAACAACAGTGGCCCCTGTTGTGTTTTCCCTGACCAAGCCTCGCCCTGACAGCCACATTTGTCCCTAAACCTGCTGGGCTTTTTTGGGTTGGAATCCAACTGCAAATCCCTTTTGATGCCAGAAACGAGTCCGATTTCCCCGGTAATTGTTCTTTGGGTTAGTTCAGCAAACCGCCTGAGCCCTGGGCTGGAGCTGCCTCGGGATCTCGCTGGGGCAAAGCCTCGGGAGCTGTGAAGGGCAGGGATGGAGCAGATGTTGGCGCACAGTGAAAACACGGGAGCCTGGGAGGATAAATCTGAAAAATTAACACGTAGCGGGCCGCAAAAAGGAGCAATGTGTTTTGGTAATCACCGGGAAGTGCCGACCCCTCCTCCTGCAGCTCCCAGACCTCGGGCTCGAAGCAGATGTCACTCAGCCCCTGATTAACACGTTACCGAGTTTCTCCCGTCGTTTAATAAAAGTTTTACGTAACACGCAGGTAATTGCTTCCAAATGGCAAGGGAACAATGTGGCCCTCTATGCGTGGCATTGTTTCAGCGTCAGGTGAAAACTCCTCCTGTTGCCTCCGTGTCAGGGAAAATCCCACAGCGAAGACCCCGCGCCCGGCAGCTGCTTTTCCAGCCGCTCCAGAGACAAAGGAACGCCCCGGGAAGAGCAAAGCCTTCCATCCAGGAATATTTGGTCCCTTCAGATGTCCACGTGAAGGGAGCCTGCAGGAAAAATGGGGAGAGGCTGCTTACAAGAGCATGGAGTGACAGGCCAAGGGGGAATGGATTTAAACTGCCAGAGGGCAGGGATAGATGGGATACTGGGAAGGAATTCTTCCCTGGGAGGCTGGAGAGGCCCTGGCACAGATTCCCAGAGAAGCTGGGGCTGCCCCTGGATCCCTGGAAGTGTCCAAGGCCAGGATGGACGGGGCTTGGAGCAGCCTGGGATAGCAGGAGGTGTCCCTGCTGTGGCAGGGGCGGCAGTGGGTGGGTTTTAAGGTCTGGTCTGTTATGGGACTCCTGGAGATATCAGGGTGCTCCAATAGCTCTTCCCTGTCCAGCTCCAGTGCTTCCCATTCCACCAGGACAAACCCCAAAGTCCCCCTGCCCAGAGGAGTGAGGACACTTGGGAAGGGCTGGATGGGAGCCAGGCCGGGGAGAGCGGGGCAGAGTCTGGAGAAAGCTCCTGGAATGCCGATGCCTTGACTTTGTTGGCAAAAATCCCTCTGAGGTGTTTGAGCATTGCCTGTCTGTGGAATGAGGATTGGGATCCGAGGAGCTGGGAGACAGGAGCAGCCTGGCATCACCTGTCCATGGAAAGAGGACTGGGATGTGAGGAGCTGGGAGACAGGAGTAGCCTGGCATCACCTGTCCATGGAAAGAGGACTGGGATGTGAGGAGCTGGGAGACAGGAGTAGCCTGGCATCACCTGTCCATGGAAAGAGGACTGGGATGTGAGGAGCTGGGAGACAGGAGTAGCCTGGCATCACCTGTCCATGGAAAGAGGACTGGGATGTGAGGAGCTGGGAGACAGGAGTAGCCTGGCATCACCTGTCCATGGAGTGAGGACTGGGATCCGTGGAGCTGGGAGACAGGAGCAGCCTGGCATCCCCTGTCCGTGGCATGAGGATTGGGATCCGAGGAGCTGGGAGAGGGGAGCGGCCTGGCAGGAGGGCTTTGACTCGCTCCACGTCTCTGCGCTGAAAAGCAGCACCTGCTGAGATGAAACCCTTTGGCCCCTTCCCCCTTCTCCAAGGCAAACACAGACATTTCTATTCCCACTCCTGAGAAATCCATCTTCCAGCATTTCGCTGGGTTTGTGTGTGCTTTGTTTCATCCGGAGCCACGGAGCTCGGACGCCTTTTCCATCCCACATTGAGCTTTGGATGCCGCCTCTTTTCCTCTTGCTGCCTCCATAAAGAATAACAGTGGCCCCTGTTGTGTTTTCCCTGGATCATGGGCTGCTGGAAACCAAAGGGAAGCTTGTGTCTGGAAGAGGGAGAGGGCAGCAGGATCCTTTTCCCCAGCAGAGCTGCAGGCCGGGCCATTTGGCCTCCTCAAGGCTTCATGGTGAGCAACAAATTGTCCTATAAAAATTCTTCTCTTGAATTTTATTTTTCTAAGGAGCCAGGCCCAGCTTGGAAACTTGGGATTTCAATGTCCTACTTTTTCAATGGACAGCAGATCCAAGAGAAAAGGGCTGAAATCCCACGGGCTCTTCAGATTCTGCCTCTCTCCCTCTCCTAAATCTGCATCTGAAGCCTCTTTCCCTGCCTGTGGAGAGCTCATTTTGTGGGATCAGCCGAGCCCATCAGCAACGGAGGGAACCCTGCAAGGACATTCCTGCTTCTGCTCCAGCTGAGGAGGGACTGGAGCTTTGTGCCAGATTTGAAGGACGTGGCCCAGCCTCACCCCCATGAAGGTAATTTGGGGTGAGGATGGGAAGTGCTGCCCCCAGCCCCTTCCTGTGCAAATCCAGCATGGAAACCCCGCTCCGTGCGTCCCCTGGAGCCAGAGGGGCACAGATCCCTGGAGCCAGAGGGGCACAGATCCCTGGAGCCAGAGAGGCACAGATCCCTGGAGCCAGAGGGGCACAGATCCCTGGAGCCAGAGGGGCACAGATCCCTGGAGCCAGAGGGGCACAGATCCCTGGAGCCAGAGGGGCACAGATCGCTGGAGCCAGAGGGGCACAGATCGCTGGAGCCAGAGGGGCACAGATCCCTGGAGCCAGAGGGGCACAGATCGCTGGAGCCAGAGGGGCACAGATCCCTGGAGCCAGAGGGGCACAGATCCCCACAGATCCCTGGAGCCAGAGGGGCACAGATCCCCACAGATCCCTGGAGCCAGAGGGGCACAGATCCCCACAGATCCCTGTGCCGGGAATGGTGGGGCTGGCTCTCAGCAGGCTGGGCTCCCAGCTCTGCATGCCCTGCACGTCCCAGCGGCTCACGGAGCAAGCGTGGCTGGGCTGTCACTCCCGGGGCAGCAGCTGCTGAGAAAAGGCTTTCCTGGGATCGCTCCCTCCCTCCTTGCCATGGGAAGAGCCTGGGCTGCCTGCTTGGAACGGCTCTGCCAGACGCCGGGAGAGCTCCCTGAAAACAGAAGGAAAATCAGGACCCCGTGTCCACACCAAGGCTGGGGAGACACCTGAGCGTCCCCTTTTCACTTCTTTTCCCCTTCTTTCCTGTTCCAGCCTGGCTCTGTGCACAACATCCAGGGAAATGAGTGCTTGAGGCTCAGTAAGATGCCACAAAAAATCTCCAGAGGTTGGAATGACACAGATCCTCCCATCTTAGTGATTTCCACCCTGATTATGAATAAGGTGCTGAACAGAAGTTTCTTTCAGAAAGGAATTTCTTCATCTTTCAACCTTTGGGCTCCGGTTCCCAAGGCTCCATCTTGGAACATCTCCTGAAAAGGAAGCTTCAATCCACACCCTCCTTTCCCTGCTGGGCCCATTGGCACGGTGGTTTCCAGTGACCTCGGGAATGCTGAGTAACCCGGGAGAGTGGGAAGTGTCCTGCCCACGGCGGGGGTTGGAATGGGATGATTTTTAAGGTCCCTTCCAAAGCATTCCAGGATTCTATGCTGGAAGCAGGAACATCTTGGGCAATATTTTGCCTTTGGACCTTGAGTTGGGAGTCACGGGGGTTTAAGGGATTTGAAATCTGTCCGAAATTTGTGGCTGGTGTCACTCTCTGACCGGAGAGCTTTGAGCTGGAGTTCTCCAGAGCAGCTTTCCTGGGATCTGAGGCACCTGGGAGCCAGTTCCCAACAATATCCTTCCCAGCTGGTCCTCCATGCCCAGGAAAACCCCATCCCCTCTTATTTTCTTAACCGCATCACCCTCTCTCTGTCTTGGGCCCGCGAATCTGCCCCAAAGTGGGGCCAAAACTGCTCTGACTTTTGTTTTCTCGGTGGCAAAGCTGGAGCTGCAAATCCAGCGTGGAGGAGGTGGGATGGGCAGGGCTGGGAACAGCACCCTTCTGGCCACAGGAGTGTCTTCAGCTGCACGGAGCACCGGAGACAAATGAACTGGAGGAAGCGCTTCCTCTGCCGAGGGCTCTCACCCGGGAGCTCCCTGCTCCCAGCAGAGGTCAAGAGTTGAAAAATGAAGAAGAAAGGAAAGGGGATAGAAAGATCCATCTTCCCTTATGAAATCCCCAGAGCAGGGGGCACTTGGAAGTCATTTTTCACCACGCTGAGAGCTGTTTCTGGCCCTTTAGCAGACATTTTTCTCCTCTCAAACCTCATAGATTTGGATGTTGGGAAGTGTTTTCCCTCCATCCTCACAGGCGTCGGGAGAGGAGCGTTACCCCGGGTGCAGGACTGAACTTCCACTCTGTGGTTTGTGTTCTGGGATGAGAGGGAGCCAAATTCCCATGGGAAATCATTCTGTTCCTCGAAATTCCAAGATTTTAAAGGCCTTGGGGCTCAGCTGCAAGGAGAAATGAGTGGTTTGGATTCACTGGGGTTCATGCACAGGGATGGCCCTGAAAGGGGAAAACCCATGCAAGGAGAGGAAGGAGCGTTTCAGCCCGGCTAAAGGAAATCTAAATAAAATTCCTTTCTGGAAGGAAGTCAAGAAAATTATTTTCCTTCTGTGTTTCTGCCTCTCTTCTTCTGGCTTATAAAAACACCTTGGCTGGGATATTCCATCAACTCTGCCTTTTATGAAAAACCCCTGCTCGGGCTGTGCAGATTTCACGCTGTTCCATGAAAGTAAAATTTTATGACCAGAAGCTGAAATTAGGAAGGAACTTTGTTGTCGTTGTCGTTGTTGTCGTGGCTTGGATTTTGTTGGCAGTCAAGAGGATTTGTTGGTTTTCGCTTTTTCTACAGCACAGCCGGGTCTGAGCTCTCCAGGGTTTTTGGGGATGCTGCTCCAAACAGGTGCTGATGTTGGGAAGCTGAGCACGGGGTGAGTGATGCCTTCCCTGACTGCTCCCCTCGGAGCAGGAAGGGTTCCGTGGCTCTCTGGGGACAGATGTGTGGGAGAGCAAATGTCCCACTGCAGGGGACACGGGTCCTGGGTGTCCGGCCTGGAACAGCCTCATGGGGTGAGCAAAGTGACTGTGGAAAAGTGGGAGTTCTTCCCTCCTCTCCTCTGGAAATCCAGAGCCTGTGGATCACAGCTTGCTCTGAGCCCACATCCAACACCAGCTGCTTGTTGGCTGCGGAGTGCCAGCAGACTTTTTTTGCCATTTCTCACTTGAAATGGAGCACTTCTGTTCTTCCATTAATTCCTCCTCCTCTGCTAAAAAATATCCTATGGAAGGGAGAAAAAAAAACCAAAACCATTCTAAGAGGCCACTTTGTCCTTCTTTATTGGGTGAGTTCCAGTGACCCCGAGGGGCTGTGACGAAGGGGTTAAAGGAGAGTTGCACAGGGTGAGATGAAAGTCAGAGCCATTAACTGCAGTGTTGGTTCCTTGGCCGGGCAGTTTTCCATCTCCAGGATCCATCCCTGCATCCCCTGGGACAGGATCAAAGCCCCCTGGGTTGGTGGGAACAGCGACCTGGGACCATCCCAGCTGTGACTCCAGCCTGGGCTCCTCTCCCCGCCCAGCTCCTCCGGAGCAGCCAGAGGACATCCCCAGGGGTTCAGGGGCATGGATCTCCTCTCCCTGCTCCAGAGACACCCCGGCTGGGATGGGGGATGCAGGTCAAGGCCCGACCCCTCCGTTTCCTCCCAGCCCAAACGTCTGTGCAGCCTCGGCAGATTTACGGGGCAGCCGTGAGTATTTCACCAGCTCTTTATTAATAATGCAGCCATAAAAAAGGGGCAGCCTTTCTTCCCAAGGCCTCTCCAAGCCCGGGATAATCCCAGGAGGGATTTGGCTGCCCCCAACAGAGGGTTTAGTGGTGGGCAATGCTTTACAGCCCCTTTGTTGGAGCGGGGCTGTTCCCCCAGCATCAAAGCGCCAACGGAGGCTCCGGGATGGGCTCTCCATAAATTTCTCCCCTCTAATCCGTCCCTTTCCACAGTTTGCAAACTGGGGGAAGCTGGAAGGGCAGACTGGACTGGGCAGGGCCGAGCTTTAACCCTTTGTGCTTTGGGGGATCTTCTTGGGAGCAGAAGAGGCTGCGGGTGGAAGGAGAAGCAGGTTCAGGTTGAGCTCAGCAGCCAAACCCCGGTGATGGATTAAGGAGCTGCCCGGAAGGGGATAATTCCAGTACTGGATGTAGGGAACAGATCCGGCTGCATTACAGTCACTGCTACCTAAGCCACAAACGCAGAGCCCTGAGGGCGATTTTGGTCTTCGGGCTTTGTCAGGGCTGGGTTTGGTTAGACCGGGCTGGCCCCGTCCTGCTGTGCCACCACTTCCTTGGCGGTGAAGGGATTTTTATGCCCCCAGTGCCACTGGAGGTCGAGAACAGGTACCAGGTCCGTCAGAGGCCACCTGAGGGTCACAGCTGGGAGCAGACCTTGTGTGTCGGGGGGGATCCCAGCCCTCCCGGCCCTGTTACCGTAAATATTCCCAGCATGGAATCTCCCCCTTCCCAAGAGAGGGACAGGAGCAGGCCCAGGGCAGGACCTGGGCAGTGAATTCGTCTCTTCCTTCCCCCATCTCCATCTTGTAGGCACTGAGGACTGAACTCTGTGTCCACGCTGCCATAAAAGATCGCGGGCTTTTTCAAGGCAGCTTTCCAGCGGCGATGAAAGGTCCTGCAGCGGGCAGAGGCTGCTTTGGGAATGGAACAAATTGTGGGTTTATGGCTCCCGTGTGTGGGGGGGCTGTAAATCTCCCAACTTTTAACGCATCTGTTCTTTCCCGAGCAGGCTACCAACGGCTCGAGGAGGAGAGGGAGAAATATCCGACATTTCCTGACATTGATGCCCTCGGGAGCTCCTCAGGAAGGTTTTTAAAGGAATATTTATGGATGATCCTGGTGAATCAGGCCCTAAAAGGTACCGAGAAAGGGCTGGTGTTCATTAACATTTGGGAACTGTGCATTGAGGATTTCCCTGTGGAGGGGCAAAAGAAATGGAGTGAAAGTGAAGGAGCTTTCGAGTTAATCCCGTCCTTTTTTCAGGTTATTGTTGTTGGTAAAAATCAGAACCTCATTTTTGAAGGAAAAGAAAAGAAATACAGAAAGTCCATTTTTGATACAATTTTCCTCCAAAGTTTCTTTCCAAAATTCCACACTGAGAAAAATAACAGATATTTCACTGTGACTTGTGAAATCCCTCAGAAGCTGCTCAGCATTAATTACTCTGGGTTTATGAACAGAGGAATTAGCACGGGAGGAGGAATGGGTTGGTGGAAGAGCACCCTGGAGTTCTGACTCCCAGAGCCTTTTCCTAAGGCCAACTTGAGTCACTTAAAAACCTCTGTAAATCAGTGATGAGGAACTCCCAGGATTGTCCTTTCTGGAAAGAGCCTTTGGAACAGATTTATTCACTGGATCCGTGGGGAAGATAAGGCCCCACATGTCCTTTGTCCTGTTCCTTTCAGTGTCCTGTCCCAGGTTTATCTCAGTGTGCTGAGAAAGAGAAAATTTGGGTGTTTTGGCTAAAAATGCACAGATCTCTCCATAATCCCCAAATCTGAACTTCTTGGGATTTTTGCTGTGGCTCTGCTCCTCCTGCTCTCAGAAGGGACCACTCTTCTGTGGCTCCCATGGCATTTTCCTGGGATCTTTTAGGCCTGGGCTGGCTGGGCACAAGTTGGTGCTGGATGGGACACACGGGGGTCAAGAGTGGTGACACTTTATCGATGTCACTGGAAGCCAGCAGCCATCGAGGGACGAGGACCAGCGGACAGAGCCCCCAGAGCCCCCAGACTGCTGCCTCTGGGTGTCCTTCCATCCCTGGAATGGTTTCAGAGGGACAGAGGCTCTGCAGGAGGCAGCTGGAGGTGCAGGGCTGGGGGTGCCGAGCTGGGCACACCACGAGGACTCCAGTAGGAATTTCCTGAGAGAAGCAGTTGGGCCACTCCTCTTTTTCAGGGGTGATGCGCAAAATTCCAGGAACAACCAGGAAGTAAAAATAAATTCTTCCTTCTCCTCACAAGCTTTGGAGCTGTGGTACCTCAGGTGCTCCTACACGGAGGCGAGGGCAGCCAGGAGGAGCTTGTCGAACATTTTCCTCTGTGACAAAATGCTCTGACGTGGCTCTGCCCAGCTCTGGGTGCTCTTGGCACGAGGCAGGAGGTGAAGAGCTCAGCCCAGGCAGAGCAAACCCTGAGATCAGGGCCTTGAGGAGGCACCAGGCAAGAACACGAGGCTTTTCTGCCCGATGAGCTGAGCTGCAGCTGCTCTGCTCCATCCTCGGGGGAGTGGGACAAGGAGGGGGTGCAAAGGCACGATGACTTCACCAGCAGGACCAGGATAGGCTGGTGTCCAGCTGATCCTTGCGAAACCCCCTCTGGAGCGTGCTGGGAACCGTTCCCAGCTCCGGCCGTCGCAGCAGCGTCCTCGCTCGAGTCACTTCTAACCCAATACTGGCTTCTTACCACAGGCGTGGAAAAGGGGTTTTTTTGCTTCTCAGTGATCTCATGGATCCATGACACTGCCAATTACCCATCCCTCCTGGCATTTAAAACATCAACACCTCCCTCCCAAATGAAAAGGGAGTTAAAGGTCCTGTGCTTCCCTGTGCTCTTTGCTCTCCCTGCGTCCTGCACTGGGGATTGGCCTTTAGGGAAGCCTCCTCTGCTCCACTGAACTGGATTTGCAACTGTGGCCTTGTGATCCTACATCGTGTGGCCTTGTGATCCTGCATCCAGCGTGCAGCGGGACTGGGAGCAGCTCTGGGGGAGGCCCTGGGGACAGGTTCCTTGGATTTGCCACTCTGGCCCTGTGATCCTGCATCCAGCGTGCAGCGGGACTGGGAGCAGCTCTGGGGGAGGCCCTGGGGACAGGTTCCTTGGATTTGCCACTCTGGCCTCGTGATCCTGCATCCAGCATGCAGCAGGATTGAGAGCAGCTCTGAGGGAGGCCCTGGGGACAGGGTCCTTGGATTTGCCACTCTGGCCTGGTGATCCTGCATCCAGCGTGCAGCGGGACTGGGAGCAGCTCTGGGGGAGGCCCTGGGGACAGGTTCCTTGGATTTGCCACTCCGGCCCTGTGATCCTACACCCAGAGCGTGCTGTGGGACTGGGCGCAGCTCTGAGGGAGGCCCTGGGGCCAGGTTCCTTGGATTTGCCACTCCGGCCCTGTGATCCTACACCCAGAGCGTGCTGTGGGACTGGGCGCAGCTCTGAGGGAGGCCCTGGGGCCAGGTTCCTTGGATTTGCCACTCCGGCCCTGTGATCCTACACCCAGAGCGTGCTGTGGGACTGGGCGCAGCTCTGAGGGAGGCCCTGGGGCCAGGTTCCTTGGATTTGCCACTCTGGGGCGGTGATCCTGCGCCCAGAGCGTGCAGCAGGATTGGGAGCGGCTCTGCGGGAGGCCCTGGGGACAGGTTCCTTGGCTTTGCCACTCTGGCCCTGTGATCCTGCACCCAGCATGCAGTGGGACTGGGAGCAGCTCTGAGGGAGGCCCTGGGGACAGGTTCCTTGGATTTGCCGCTCCAGCTCAGGGGCTGCTCTGGCACAGCGGGGTTGGCTCCACGGCTGTGCATTCCCAGTCCCTCAGAGCAGGTGCTCCGACTCCTCGCTCGTGACTCCCACGTGTTTCCAACACCTCTGTTCAAAAGAAAGCTCCGTCTCTCCCCCCTGTTTCCTCCTCGACAAGACTCTGCTTGGAACTTGCACAAATCCTGCCCAAAAATAGCCCTGGCGGCTCTCCCGGCCGTGGGCGTCGGGGCTCCTGCCCAGGGAGGGCAATGGCTGCGATCTCACTCGTTTTGTGGCACCTTTCGGTCACCTCCGGCACCTCTCCAGCCTCGCTGGTACCAAATTTACAAGGTTCCCCTTTCCAGCTTTTCCCTCCTCTCCCGGGCTCACCTCTGCCTGGTCTCTGGAAGCACAAAGGGTTTTCCTGGCGCGGCTGCCTGCAGAACGTGGCACAGACAAAGCCCTAAAAGTGGCCAATAAATCCAGGGAGTTTTCTTCCCTTTGCTGCTTCCTTTGGGAATGACATGAAGATGCAGCAGGGAGGATGAGACCGGGATCCTGTTCTGTTTGTTCCGTGGTGGGTGACATTTCCGCTGGTGCAAGAGGAGCTCTGGGAAATGTTTTTGCAAAGGAAAACAGAGGGATAATGGCCATGGGTGCTTGTGGGCTCTTCCTGGGGTCCTTGCTCTGGGAAGCAGCCCTTAGGTCAAGGGTGGATAATCAAAACTGGGAGGAAAACCAAGGACCTGGTGCAAATTGGCCAAATTCTTATGATTTTAATGAGTTTGACCCCCACAGACACCTGTGTAACTCCCTCACATGCTCCCAGGGAGAGGCATTATAAGGAGAAGTTGTTCCTCTTGGAAATCTTTCCACCTTCTCTGGGCAGAAGGGAAGCTGAGTCCTGGCTGATCCACGCAGGTTGGAGGCACTTGGAGACAAGGATTTGGTTTGGCTCCGTGGTGGTGTGGAATATCTTCCTATTTAAGTAACGCAAATCCAGAGGAAAATGTCCTGGAATGGTGGGAATGACCCATGAGAGCAGCCTGTGCCGTGGGGACACAGCAGCAGGAGAGGTCCTGGGGGGCTGGGAAGGCAGCCCTGGCCCTGCTCCGGGGCACAGCCCCGAAAAGCCACTGTCCTGGGGGTCTGCACAAGCCCGGGACCCACCCGCGGTGCCAGAGGGGCAGCCGGAGCCTCCGGGCTGGGGACATCCCTGCCGAGGGACACCCCTGGAGGGGAGCGCCCAGCGGGACCCCCGAGCACGGTGATGTTAAAGCAGCAGCAATCCTGCTTTTCCCCTGCCCTGGGAACGGCTGTTGGTTCCCTGCCGTGGTGCTGGGAAGCAGGAACCCTTCCCTCCGGCCGGGAACCTCCTCTCTTGGCCAAGCCTCTGTCTCAGGCCAGCCCTGGCCTTTCCCTGGATTAATTTAAGATGCTGTGGAGTGCGAGGGGTGGGGGTGGGAGATGCTGGCTAAAACTTGTTCGGAGCCCTGGCTGGACAAATCCCCGTGGAATTTAATTTAACCGAGCTGACACCAGCATGAATCACAGCAGCATTCCCAGCTCTTGGACACTTCCTACCAACTGCCTGCAGGACTCTTGCTTTTTAAAGCGAAGACTCAAACTATTAAAATCCGAAAATAATAGGTTTTTGGTTGGGTTTTTTTTATTTCACTGAGGAGAAAACAACATCTGCTATAAAAATCTGCTGGCCGGGGCAGTGGGAGCGGATCCCACTTATCAGGGTTTGGCTGCTGGAGGCTGAAAGTGCCTCGGCCCCCTGATCCCGGTGTATTCCGAAGCGGTGCCTCATCTGTCTGCAAGATTAGATGGACACAGAGCCTGGAGAACTCGGGATGAAAGAAAGGACAGAGGGAATTTGATGGAAAGAGGAAGGAAATGAAAGAAAGACTTCCAGGAAAGGGAAGGAGACAACTCTGTACTTATAAATACTGGGTTTAAGTGAAGGCTCTGGGACACAGTCAGGCTGCTCCACAATGAAATCCATGAGGTAGCTGTCTGTTCCCGGGATTTAACTGAAGAGTGACATCTCTTCAGAGGCAGGAAAGTGGTCAGGACTAAGCATGAAACATGTAAGATGGCAGAATTCAAAAGGATAAACATTATTTGATACCTTATTTATAGGGCACCACAGGGGAAAGGTAAAGGTTTCAGAAAAGAAAGAAGCACTTTAATTTTATCTGGAGATTTTCCAACAATAAAATCTAATCCATCATTCTCCGTGTGTGACTGCTCTTAATGAAAATTTAGAGGCTGTGAGTGAAATTTAGAATTCCCGGGGGATACTATTAGGAAGATGTCTAGCAGCTATGCAAAACCTGTTAGATCAGAGCCCTGCCAGAGGCCGGCCAGGGCTGCAGCGTGAAAAGGACACCTCGGAATTCGGGGAGCCGAGGCTCTGCCGGTGCTGCCGGTGGGATTCCTCGGATGGACGTTCATCCCGGGGCTCCCACCGGGCTCAGCTCACCATGGCAGCCACGGCAGCTGTGTTGATCTCAAAACAGAGGGATTTGGGCCATTTATGGTTGGTTTTTTTACCCAAAGCACCTCGTGGTGCTGGGAGTTGTTGATTCCTCTCATGCGCTCCCCAGGTTTCTTAACTGATCCCAGGTGAGAGCTCTCAAAAGAAGCAGAGAAAAAAACCTATTTAATCAGAGAATCCTGGAGAGGTTTGGGGTGGAAGGCAATTTTAAAGCTCATCCCGTTCCAATCTCAACACCTTCCGCTATCCCAGGCTGCTCCAAGGCACACCCACCCCGGCCTTGGGTGCTTCCAAGGATCCAGGGGCAGCCCCAGCTTCTCTGGGAATCTGTGCCAGCGCCTCCCCACCCTCCCAGGGAGGAATTCCTTCCCAGTATTCCATCTAAACCTACCCAAGGTTGCTGCAAGGCACATCCAGCCTGGCTTTGGGCTCCTCAGCCCATCGTGGAGCTGCACAGAGCCACGAAGTGCCTCTCATCCCTACTCATTTCCAATCCTCTGCACTCTATTTTTAATTAAAGCAGATCGCCAGCCTGTTTCCAATAGTTTTTAATGGTCAAAAAGGGGCTTCGATTATAAAGACAGTAATGTTCAATTATCGAAGGGCCTGCATGTACATCATGAATCAGTTTAATACCAAAGTCACTGCCAATTATTCGACTGATTCAAAATGAGACTCCATCAGAAGATGTTAAATCGCAGGATAAATCTGTCCTGGGAAAAGCTTTGGTAATCAAAATTGTCTCAAAGCAGAAAAAGCTCTTCTAAAAGCAGGGGGAAAAAAAGGTTACAGCTTAAGCCAGACATTAAATAGTAATGCCAGATGTTAAACAGTTGACTTAAATTATCGGCAACTATCAAATGCAAGATACTACTGGATGCAGAGCTCTGCCACCAAGCCTGTAATCTGGGGAATGGGCTTAAATATTCCTGTAATTTTCTGCCTGTGGATAACAGGCAATTTGGATTAGCTTCCGCAGAATAATAACCTCCTAATTCTCAGCAGATGAGAACCAGCCTTCTGCAACATCAAAAACCAAGCCCAAGTTTAATGTGGAACCTTCAATGGCAGATGGTTTTAAATTATATAATTCTGCTGGATCTGTGGAATTAAGCACAAAACATGGCCGGGACCCCTGTGCCTGCAGACAGCAGAAGGCACCTCGAGAATTCCTCAAGTGCAGAACAAAACACCCAAAAAAGGGTTCACAAATTTTCATGCCAATCTTTTCTACCCCAAAACTCGCTTTATTTCAATTTTTCCATGAATTTCTGGGCTGGAGAACTCCAATAGTCGAGGATAACTTGGAGCAGGTACCGTCTGCCCATGCGGGGTCTCAGTTCCTTGGGTGGCTCTGCCTTTCCCCCTCTCCTTCCCATCTCCATCCCATCCCACATCACCCATTGTGCCACCCTGTCCAGCAGGATTTGGGGGCCTGGACTGGTACTGATTTACTGTGCAGCACCTGGGGTGTGTGACCCTTTATAACTCCAGCCAGGAGTCCTGCAGCAATCCCCCCGTGGCATCAGTGACTGCTGCCATCCGTGGGGGAAAAAACGGGATCTGGCACCTCCTGCTCGGGCCAGGAGGGTGGGGAGTGCCTTGTTCCCGGGCCTGGATCTCTTCCCACCAGGGAAAGCACGAGCAGGACACTGAGCACCTCCTGCCCTGCAGGATGAGAGCTGCTTTCTCTCCATGCTCAGCTTGGGATAGGTCAGAAATAACTTCTGTAGTGACAGGACAAGGGGGAAACTGAAAGAGAGGAGGGGTAGGTGGGGTATCGGGAAGGAATTCTTCCCTGTGAGGGTGGCAGGCCCTGGCACAGGGTGCCCAGAGAGGCTGTGGCTGCCCCTGGATCCCTGGAAGTGCCCCAGGCCAGGCTGGACGGGGCTTGGAGCAGCCTGGGATGGTGGAAGGTGTGGGGGGTGGAATGGGATGGTTTTTAAGGCCCCATCCCACCCAAACCCTTCAGCGATTCCACGATTCACGGATGGAGCTCCCCGGAGGCACAGGGACAGTCCCAGCCTGTCCCACTCACTGCACTCCGTAATAAACTGTCCCCCACGCCCAGGCTGAGCCTGAACTAACAAAACTCAGCAGCTCAGACGAGCCAAACCCCACATTCGCTCCGATTTTAAATTTTTTCTCTCCCTCCTTCCTTGCCACAGAGCTGGGAGCCTGGACAGCACGGCTGGGTTTGTTCCTGCCTCGGCACCGGCGGGAACATCCCAGCTCCAAGGCTGGAGGATGGGCGAGGAAAGGGTCAGGACACATCCCCCCGACTGCGAGCTGAAGAAAAATGTTGGCAGAGCAAAGCTTGCCACAGGAAGAAAAGGTTGTCCTGGCTGTTCATATTCCTCCACATGGGGTGAGTAAAACTGTCGGTCAGACTGAAGCGTCTGATGCACAGAGGGGAATAAAAACTCATTAAAGGGCCAAAAGGAAACCCTATTAAAATATCAAATATAAACCGGAGGAGACTTGATCGCCCAAGTGCTGGAGGAGTGTCAGGGCTTGAATGAATCCGATTTTTTTTCTCCCTGAAAGCAGAGGAAATGCGTTTTGTGGAAAGCCAGGTGGGATGAGGGGCAGGTAGGGTGTCAAAGAGCACTGATAATATTTCAGGGCCTCGCTCGGAGCCGGGAATACGAAGGGGATTTATCCGGTTTTTGGTGGGGAGGGGAGTGCTGGCAGATTTTTGAAGGAATTCCAGCATGGTTCAGACTCATCTGGTTCTTAAATTGAGAGCTCTTGGCCGCCGCTGTGCCGAGGCAGGAGCATCTCCACTCCTCATTCCCCAGACACAGCCTGGCTCGGGAATCAGAGCCCGTGGCTCCGCGTGATTCTCCTGCCCTGGCCTGGCTGTTGTCCTCCTGAAAAGCCAAAAAAAGAGCATTTCATGTGTTCTGAACTACCCAGAGAATCGCCCTTCCCACAGCATCTCATTTCTGCTTTACATGATCTTGGGAGAGGAAAGAAATTACAGGGGGAAAGAGCTGAACGAAATCTTTTCTTCCACGCGCTGAAATCCGTGTTAGTCCTGTTAGTGCTGGAAGGGATGGAGCCCGGTTTCCAGTGGATTTGTGCCTCAGGGCTGGTGGGCTTTTAAACCAAACTAAACTGTGGCTCTGTCAGGCTTTCAACCTTCCTATACACCAGGAAATCCACACAGGGGGGAAAAGATATGATTTATACCTCGCTCGGAGCAGTTTTTGCCTGGTCAGCCACCCAGAGTCCTCTTTTTGGGGGTTTTCTCCTGTGTGGGCTCTCTGGTGTCTCATAGGTGTGAAGGCTTTTCCACGGTTTGGGAATTTTTGTCCCATTTCTTCCTGGATTTGTAGTTTTTTGCTTGTGGTTGAACTCCTAGAAGGCATAAATGAAGGGTTTCTCTCTCACACACATCTCTTAAAAGTGTTACCTTTGGGATTTGGAGCTGCTGTGCAGTTGGTTGAACTTGGCAGCAGAATTCAGGAATGACACTGGGATAAGGTGTGGGGGGGAACATCCCCGGGCCATCACCCCAGAAATTTCACTCGCTCACAAAATCAGGGTTCAAGTAAAAACTTGTTTCTAATTGAGGCGGAACAGGCCCCTGCTGCAGGCCCTGAGCTTCGCCCCTTTTCCTTGCTCTGCTCCCGTTTCCCTCGTGCGCAGTGAGGCGCGACCTTATCCCAACCCCTCCTCCTGAATCCGGGTTTTTTTGGACACCAGGGCTGGCTTCCTCCCATCTCAGCAACACCAGGGTACGAACAGGGCCCGTCATTCTCTCACAGACACGTTAGAATCACCGAAGTCCCGTTTCCCCCTGGAACCTGAGCTGCTCCCACGCAGCAAAGCTCTGAGGTGCTTTTCACCCCAAAGGTGGAAGAGGGGGGACCTGCCCTCCCACCCCCAAGGAAAGTTTGCCCATGGAGAAAGCTTGAAAACCACACAATTCTCTCCCAAAAGCTCAGTGCTAAGAAACTCTTTTCCATTTCCAGCTCTGAACACCATTTTTGGGGCCAAACACGCCCAAGAGGCGTGACAGGAGTGGGCTCGGGTGGGCTCAGCTGCTGGATTAGCACTTGCCCAGGTGGGCTTGGAGGTTTCAGCGCTCGGAGCCTTTTCCAGCCCATTGATCTATCCCAAACCTTTCACCAGGTACAAACGGGCCTTTGACTTGCAGCAGAATGAAGCAGCAGTGAATATAAATGGGACGTGGAAAGGTTTTGGAACAGATGTTTTAATGGTCTGTTTGCTGCTGTGGTCGGAGAGAAATTCCCTTTGACTTCAGGAGCTGGTGGGTTGAATCCCACTCCTCTGGCCCTCAGCTGCTCCTTTCCAGGGAGCTGAAGTCTCCGGGTAATGCCTCAACTGGTGCAGAGTCTCCTGGAAGCACGGATGTGGGAATCACCCGTAAAACAAATAAATCTGTTTGCACTTCCAGGTGTGTTTGGAGATGTGTCTGGCACTTCCCTGGGAGGGTGGGGAGGCCCTGGCACAGGTTCCCCAGAGAAGCTGTGGCTGCCCCTGGATCCCTGGAAGTGTCCAAGGCCAGGCTGGACAGGGCTTGGAGCACCCTGGGATAGTGGAAAGTGTCCCTGCCCATGGCAGGAGTGGCACTGGATGAGCTTTAAGGTCCCTTCCACCCCAAACCAATCCAGGATTCTCTGATTCCCTGATGTCAGTCCCAGACCTCGAGCTTGGCTGGATCTGGGCACAAAACCCACCAGGGCAGAGCAGACCGAGCTCAGGCGATGCGAAATTCAACCAACATATTTTACACCCACACCACTAAAAATAAGCCGCCGACGCCAACTCTTCATCTGGAAAGAGGAGCCACCGATGTCGCTGCGTCTTGGACGAGGCGCAGCACTCAAGTGCTGACCATATTTAGCCATAAGATCATCTCCCAGGGCTTCACAGAACCGTGGAATCACAGGATGGTTTGGGTTGGAAGGGACCTTAAAGCTCATCCAGTTCCAACCCCCTGCCATGGGCAGAGAATCAGGAATTTCTGCGTGAGAGCGGAGTTTTAGAGAAAGATCTTCTGGCCAAGCACCAGTTCTGCCGTTGTTATTTCTCCCTGCTATCTCCGTGCTTCATTTCAGCCCCCAAATTGCCGTGTTGAGTTACTCAAGGTTGCTAAAACGGTGTCATGCTAAGGAGGCAGCAACAGGGAGGAAATTATGTCTCTACAAAATGCCCCACACAGCTGAAATCAGGCCACCTATTTAGGTGTCGGGTTTAGATTTAGTTCTTGTAAGCACAGAAACTTGAAACATTTTGCCCAAACGTGTTGAAAGCCACGAAGACATTAAAGATTATTCATGGAATAAATATTCGTTTGCAGGAAGAGGGGTTTTTTTTTTAATGCATGAATATTTCAGGCAGGGTGTGCAGTTGCTTGAAGGAAAAGGTGATCATATTCTGAGTGCTGTTTAAATGGTTCCTAATATTAAGGATATCAGGAATTAGAGGTATCAGGACACTTCATTTTTAATATTGAACCGTGGAATAGAATCCCAGAATGGTTTGGGTTGGAACGGACATTAAAGATCATCCAGTTTCAACCCCCTGCCACGGGCAACTTCCGCTTAAGTTAAAATCCTTCCTAGCCTTTAACTGATTGTTATTAGTGAAAAAATCCCTCAGAATCAGTCCTCACACTTCCCCTCCCAGGTGCTGTAACACCATCACTTTGCTGATCAGTTTTAACCACAAACGCCTTGCACTTGTTGCCCTGAACACCAGAAAATATCTTTATTTTATTCACAGGTCCCGTCGGCTTTTTCCCTTTGCAAACTCGAATCCCTGTGCCAGCAGCACATTAAGACATCGCAGCTTCCCCTCTCCAGCTTTCCCTGGTTCACAATTCCCGTTTTTTGAGGCCGAGTCCTGGCTGAGCCTGTGTGGAGCTCTGGTACCATCTAGTGTTACCGGGGGAAGCCTCAGCCGCTGGATGCGGCTCTTCCTCGCTGATGTCGCGACAGAAGGTGGTGATTGAGGTGCGGAGACGCAGTGACAGCATCTCCTCCTCCAGCAGCTGTGGCTCGGGGTGAGCAGGTCCAGCAGGAGTGGAATAACTCAGAATCAGGGAATATCCTGAGCTGGGAGGGAGCCCCAGGCACCCAGTCCAGCTGCTGGCGCTGCACAGAACCATCCCCAAAGTGACACTTCCCTGCCCTTCCCCTCCCGAGGGAGCTGCGAGGAGTCTCCTCTCTTCCGTGCTGGGTGTTCCTGGTGTATCTGGAGTAAAGGACAGCAGAATTATTGTGATTATCATGGAATTCTGGAATGGTTTGTCTCATTCCAACGCCCTGAACAGACCAAGATCCCTCAGCTGCTCTTCCCATGGCTTCACCCCAAGGTACCATCTTTGTCTCACTCCTTTGGATGCCCTCTCACAGCTTCACCTCTTACATTTTGGTGACCAAAACTGCTGGCAATATTCGAGGCGAGGCCAACCCCAGTGCGGAGTGCGCTGTGGGGGTCTTCACTGACTAATTACCTGTAAAAATGTAACTAATTACATGTACGAACCAATCAGGTCCTGGCAGAATGGGTGTGGGGGGTCTCGGTAATTAGATGAGCAAGTGTTCTTAATGTTGTAACCAAACGTGAGAGAATCAATCGGGTCCTGGTGGAAAGGGCGTGGGGGGTCTCAGTAATTAAAGGAGAAATGCGTCTTAATGAGTTCAGTAACGACTAAATTCGAAAGAACCTATGAGGTTCTGGAGGAATGGGCGTGGGGGTTCGAGCACCTCAAACCGGGCAGGTTTGCTGCAGAGTTGAGCGTAGTCTGAACTTCAGCGAAAAACGTGGAGGCTTAACAGATCTGTGAGTATTAACTTCATCCAGGGTCAGCTTAAATCGAAATTTAATGGTCGTACAACGCGTGATGGCAGGGGGGGAATACACCTTAAAGGGGGAATAGGTAGTGTTTGGGATTGTACCTTCCTACTACCTCGGCCAAGGGGGAAAGGAGGAGGGAAACGTGGTCGGGAAATGAGGATTAAAGGAGGCTGCGTCTTCCAAAACCTCCAGAGAGACCCCACAGAGGTACGGCGCAGTGCACTCTCTCCGTTTTCCGAATAAAGCTGATTTTTGCACGACTCCTGTGTCTCTCGGTGGACGCTGGCCCGAGCCAGCGGGATTTCCCTCACAGCCTGGCGCCGCCCAGCGCGGTGTGCAGGGAGCGCCCGACGGCCCCGGGCCACAGGAGACGCGGGGCGCTGCTCGCACGCCGATTTCGTGGCGAACGAAGCGTTCGGCGAAGCGCTTTATTTAAAGGGTTTTACTCGAGCCGCAGCGGCCGCCACGCCGCGCCCTCAGCAAAGATGGCGGGCGGCCCGCGGCCCTCGGGCGGCGCTGTGAGGGCGGAAGCGCGCGGGGCCCCCCCGGGGTCGCCGTCCCGGAAGCGCTCGGGCCTTCAAAGAGTGGCGGGCGGCGGGGGCGCGGAGAGCGGGAATCATCCAGGACAGAATCAGGAATGCCGGGAGAACCCCGGGAATTCCGGGAGAACGGAGGGGCTGAGAGGGCGAAGGGAGCTCGCTGTGGGGAAGGTTGGTCCGGGGGTGCGATGTGGCCGTTGGGAGGAGGCGGTTGGGGCTGGGGGGGGGGGAGCGAGGGC
>VWPU01009995.1:0-193112 GCA_013398955.1 Callaeas wilsoni | reverse complement strand
ATATTATATTATATTATATATAACATTACTATGATATGCTACACATATATATTTTATATTAATTACTTTATGTACTTCTTGGGAAGGTGATAAATGATCTTGTACATCCACCTTCCAAGAATTCAGGTCTGGTTTTGGGTGCCTCAGGCAGATATCTTTAAATCCTTGATTTCTTCTAGAAAATAGGGCATGATAAACAAGGGGACTTGTTTAATGTGCCAGTGCAATTTTTAAAGTAGTTCTTTTCAAGAAGACCCAAAGCTGAGAGCCTTTTAAAGAAAAGTGTCCTGGAGATACAGGCTTGAGATACTGTCAGATTTAACAAACCAGCTTTCATCACTTGTCACATACTGTTGTAAGGAAGCCCATTTAGAGATGTCATGTGGTCGAGCAGCTGTGTAGGTGTACACTGGATGTCAGAGCCTGTTCCATTTGCTGTCTTTCCTCAAAGTGCTTATTAAGGGACTATAGTCACCATCTTCTAACATTGTAATTCTGGGTATTAAAGGCATTTATGCATCCAAATAAAATATTTTTATGCTGTGACAGATGACAATGTATCTTGTGCTCCATTTCCTCAATTATCCTACAAACTGCAATTTAAAATGGTGGTTACTGTAACTTCATTACCGAATCCTAAGTGGAATCACTTCATCCAGAAAAAAAGCAGTGGACATAAGAAAACTAGCATGAGTGTATATTTTTGTCATATATGGCATGGCTAAATATTCACCGTGTAGTCACCGTGATCTGATTATATTTCTTATTTTTGCATGAGACTTGTAGAGAAAGTGTTGTTTTCTGATCTGATTATATTTCTTATTTTTGCATGAGACTTGTAGGGAAAGTGTTGTTTTCTGCACCACGGAAAGCTCAGTCTCACAACGCCGTGCACTGTTCTTGCCCTCACTGGTGGTGCTTGCTCTGGGTGTTTCCAGTGAAGCAACAGCAGCCTAGGAACATGTAAACTGAACTCTTCTACTTCCTCCAGTGGTTTTAGTTCGACTGGGGAGGCTGCTCAGTATGCCCTAGCAGGTGATTAGTAGCGGCTTTTAAAGCAGCTGTCTCTCTTTCTCAGATGACTACGGATTCTTGTGTCTTACACTGCCTTTTAAAAGTCAATGTTGGGTACTGCCAATATGCTAAAAAGTTTTGATGCTGATTTTTTTGTACTTCTGCACACACTAATCTTAGCAAGCTTGGGGTTGGGACTAGCAAGTATGCCTAAAGACTAGGAATACCTCACTTTTTATAGGCCAAATTCTGTTACATTCTGCTTGCCCTAAAAGAAAAAGCAAGTGGCAGATGCCTTTAGCTTTTCAAACACCAAAGGTTTGATCATTATTAAAACTGAGACGTGAAAGATTTTCTCAATCTGCCTAAAGCCAGAGACCCATGACAGTTTTCCAGAATATCTTCTGCCCTCCCCTCCCAGTAATGTGGTTTCATTCCGTAATAGTAACACAAATAGAAAGTGCACTACCTTCTCTTCGTGGCTTGAAGGGGTTCATTAGTTTATTACAGATATTCCAAATTAACCTTCTACCCCAATACAGCCAGCTGTGGTTTTACACTGTGCAACTTCACCATGATAATATTTGCTTTCTAAAACCCAGGATGTTTTCCAAACATCTTGATTGCATCATCATGTATTGGGAAACCTTTATGAGTGTTTATGAAAAGGGCAGGAAATGAGAGGTAAAATTGTCTGTGTTTCAGAAAAGTTTATCTAAATTTCCTGGCCTTGAGAAATTTAGTGTCTAATTCAGCACTGCAGTAGAATTAATTGCTTTGGGTATTCTTTTTAATGTGAATGTAATGCTTAGAGGAATATAGCTATTGAGAGACCTTGTAATATTTGGTTTACTTGTATAACCAGAGTGCCTGTAAATCCTCGGCACGGGCTGGGGCTCTGCTGCACCCACCAAGGCTCACGCGGGCTCTGCACAGGCTGCCAGGCTGGCACATTCACATCACATTCAGTGCTTCTGGTTCTCTGCTGCAGACTGGAAACCCTCCCGCTTTTTTCCTGCGGACCCAGAGGTGACAGGGTAAGGAATGAGGCAGTGGCGAGTGGTATCTGGTGGGTGCCCTCTTGGAGGTTTGTGTGGGATCCCAGAGACACACCACGACATGGGCAGCAGTAACGCTCCCCCCGCTGACATCACAACGCCGCACGCACAGCAAAATGCCTTCCCCGCTTCACAAAGCTGACAGCCTGAGTGTCTTGGGAACAGACTTAAATATTTACTTGCTATTACACCATCCACAGATTACTCTTCTCTGGGGAGTTTTCATCAAGCCTTTAATGCAATATTCAAGCTCATTAACAGCCTGTGTAGCACACTAAAAGAAAGAGGTCAGAACGTAATATTTGAATGTATGATGTCTGCACCTGAGGAAAAATGCAATAACCAGAAAATATCCACTCTCAGAAACAGTCTGTTTGTTAACAAGAGTCATGCTGATGGCACAAACAAAACATAAATGAATATATTCTACATTTTAAAGGCCAAACCCTAAAGCAGAATTTTTTAGCCAGAAGGCAAAAGAAAGCCAAATACTTTATGAAGTCTGATAGAAGCAGCTATTGCTATCAATTACATGCAGTAAAAACTAAACTAGAATGGTAATAGACATGGACAGCACTATAAAACTTCCAAACTTCCAGAGAGACAGATAGATAATAACTTACAAGTAAGAGACTATACAAGGGCAAAAGCCTAGCTTAAAGTAAGAAAGAAGGGGCAAAAAACCCCCAAAGAAATTACAACAAAATACTAAATACACAAATATCAGTCAACTAAAGTCACAGATCATGGGTTTGCCCCTAGAGCAAGTTTACCTTATGTGGCATCAATTAACTAATTCTTTCAACCTAACAAGATCACAGAATTAGGAGAGATTTCAAAGGACCCTCTCTTCTATATCTACTCTTCAATACAATCATTTTGATAGGAGGTTTTTCACTCTGTTTTAAACTTGTTGTGTAATCAAAATTCCATATCCTTCCCATGAAATCACTGGCCTTACCACATGGAAGGCTAGTGCTTATCTTCGTTATGACAATTTAATCACGTATTCTTCACCCCGTTCGAAAACCACGCTGGAGCAGGCTGTTCCTGAAGAGCTGCAGCCCGTGTGAGGGACCCAGGCAGGGCTGTGCCTGTGGGGAAATCCCTGAAATGGAGCAGGGAAACAGAGTGAGGATTACAGAGCAGCTGAGATGAAAGGTTATGAACTGACCACTTACCCAATTGCCATCCCCTGTGCAGCTCAGGGCAGAGCCAGCAGAGCCGGGACTGATGTTGAGCGTGGGAAGAGCAAGTGGGAGGGGGCAGAGAAAGGTGACTTTAGTTTTGTCTTTTCTTCTATCTTAATCTATTTTAAATTGGCAATAAATTGATATAATCCTCCTCAATCAAGACTCTTTTGCCCATGACAGTAATTGCTAGTCAATCTCTCTGTCTTTATCTCAACTCACAAGCACTTTTATCATATTTTCTCCCCCATCCCATTGAGAGAGTGAGAGGATGGTTTGGTAGGCACCTGGCAGCCAGCCAAGGTCAAACCACCACAACTCCTTGCAGCCATCTCTTGAGCATTTAGAGAACATTATTATGTCATTTTATAGAGCACATGTACAGTATCTATCCTCTTCAATCTTAAATGAAGTAAATTTTAAGTAAAGGTAGCTTTAGGAATATAGAAAACAATGAGCAATAAGAATTATATATTACCTAAGCCTTTCCTTGGCATTATTTAGCATAAGTTTCTCAGAGAAGAGCAGGATAAAACTCTTCAGAAATAAGAGATGAGCTGGAATTTTCTAAAAGCATAGTTCATAAAATAAGCTTAATTGCAAATAACAATGTTATTAGGCCCACTTAACATATATAAGCTAGAACAGTTTTATGTGACTGGTATGGTAAGCAGGAAGAGTTTCCCTCTGAAACCACATTCCTTTGGGGCTGAATTCATAATCAGATGGCTGACCACAGAAATTATTAGGTCTTCTCAGAAACTTTAGTTTTTGAATATCAGGAAAGCTAGTGAAATTTTCATCTCTAATGTACTAACCATCATTTAGTGATTTCTAAAATACAGATACACCACTTTCTTTTAATTACTTCCTCTCATCCTAATGTGTACACATTTGTTTATTAATTTCTTATATCATACTCTTCTTTTTGTATTGGAGTTTCTTATCAGAATCTTAAGATAAGGTTGGTGGAGTTTTTTACATTTCACAGTCATAAAAGTCCAGTTTTGAGGATAGGTCTCCTTGAGTTCTCCTGCTTCTTACATCATAGCAAGGAGTCAATACTCTTTTTCATCCTCAGTTCTTTAAACTAAGTAGATCCCATTGGTCTATTTCTTCCATGGCCACACCCAAAAGTGAATAATGTACCTGAGCTGAATATTTACCAATGAAAAGTGCACTGGAAGAAATTATTTCACATATTTTACAAGCTTTACCCTTGGCAATGCAACCTAGGATGACATTTCCCATTTTTGTAATATGACGTGGTTGACCAAAGTCCATCCTTGACCAGAGCTTTTTCTTCAAAACTACTGAAGAAAGTTGCTCCCCATCCTGTACCAATAGGGATGATTCATCCCACTCATATAGCATGTCTTCGGATAATTTTAATTCTAGCTTCCTTTTAATTTCATCCTATTTTAAATTCAATTTTCAAATTTGCCAGGAACATTTTTGAACTCTATTTTTGTCATCAAAAGAATTTATGTCTTTAGTGACATTTGCAATTTTAATTTAAGAATTAATTACTAGAAACTAGAAACCATTATCATTAGTGCATTGCAAGATGAATCAGTTTGAAATCCCTGAAACGAATTAAGATTTCATGTCATGCCACCTCTAAATTGTAATGAAGGTCACACAGATGTGAACTCAAAGACACTTTAGACTGATGAAAGAGTAAGTTATTTACTTATCTCCAGATTTTTTGATGCCTCAGGCTACCCAGGGGTCTAGCCTGTACAAAGGTCTCTCTCCTAACACCAGGGGAACATGTAAATGACACCAAAAGAGTAGGATTTATTCCTGATTCTATTCACCCTTCATGCTATTGTCTATGGGGGTTTTTAAAACATTATTATATTACAATATTACTCGTATTGATATTATTCAATTCCCCATTAAATTAATTTCCCTGTTAAAAGATGGACTTGATTCAGGAGGCATGCATCACATTAAGTAAGGAATTCAGCTAAGTTCTTCAGGGATTCTGTCTGTCCTTTTCTTTACATAATAAATGAAATTGTTTCTAAAAATGGTCATTACAAGTTTTGTTCATAATACTTATTTCAGCTTAGTTATTCAGCATTATGGAAAAAAAATCAGTCATTGTTCAGACCTCTAAAGTAAAGGCCTATTTTTTCACTGAGATGTTCTGGAACTATTTGGAGTGGCCCAGATTCTGTGCCCAGTCCAGCAGGGTTTCTGCTTGCCCGTGTGGGCTCGTCCACGCTGCTGGAACCCATCTGCCAGCAGAGCAGGGCTCAGGAGAACATTTCTGTGCACAGAGGGGATGTTGTGTGCCTGTCAGATCCAGAGCTGTTGGCAGGAAGGAGCAGACTCAGATTTGGATTTAAGCTTTAAAACCAGAGACTTACATAATTTGATGGAAGGCGAACAATTTCATCATGCTTCTTTGAAGTAATTAGAAACAATTTTGGAGCTAATTTCTGTGCATAGAGAGATTGGCAGGACTGGTGTTATCAGCGCATTAAAAAGATTATGCCGTAGAGCCATAATCCCAAAAATTCTTGTATCTTTGCTTTACTGTTATGGCCTCAGTGGAATGAACAAAGATACTTACATAACTAAAGTCAAATACATGAAAACAACCTCTTGGTATCAGAACCAAAAGATGAATAAACAGAATGGCAAGGGGAGATAACATTTTAAAGACTATTGTACTTGAAGAAATTAGCATATTTTCTTGATTTTCTCTTTTCTTGAGTGACAGAACTCGACTTGCAACTGGATATTAAGAGAAATGTGAGAGAGGAAGCAAGGATGCTATTAAGACCCTGATGTCCCTGAAGCCCCTCATTTGCAAGAAAACTGACATTTCCATCAGACCATAAACAAAATTCATCTCAGACTTGCTGGGGTTTTTTGTTTGTTTGTTTAGGATTGAGCTAATAATAGAGCTGGTCATAATTGCATTAAGTCATGTGCTTGCATTCTTATTCAAAGAGCATTTTATGAATTTAAATGGAAGAGAAATCCAGAGAAAGGAAATCCACCTAAGAGCTGCAGACCTAATCTTGGGATGCTTCTGCCCTCTTGTGACCATTGTGAGATGCTGTCTGTAGCCTTTCCTGTGTAAATACATCACATTTATTCTTGTTCACACCCTCGACCCTTCTCAAAACACGCTCTCAGTGTGCCAGCAGGTGGCTGTGCCTACACAAGCTGAGACCCCCTCCATGCCTGACCTCTCTTCCCAGAGGAAAGCAGAATTCTTTGGCCGTGTAATTTTACTTACAGAGGGAAGACGGGGGGACCAAACCAAAAAAACCCCAGTCCACCACATAAAACAGGTTTCTGATACATTCGTTTTTCTCCAGCTGCAAAATGGAGATTTTGCAGTATAATAATGAAAATCATTGTTAACGTTATGTAACCATAAGTCTTGGAGAAAGGCTAAGCAGAAATTGTTATGAGAAATTTTGTTATGTTTTTGGGTGCATGCTTTATTTTAGGAGAATTGGCAGTTGTATCCAATCCTTCTTATTATTATGGGGTGGTAGGTTCAGTATTGGCTGGGTTTATTCAGTTTTCAGTATTCAGTTCTGTTGCTGGGTGTGGGTCCAGCATACAGACCAGTATGTCTGGTCCTGCCTTTCATCCTCCTGGCTGAAGGCAGGGACCCTCTATTCCTGTTTCTGGTTGGGGAATCTTTGTGATGCCAGATCTAAAGTCCCCTCACGAGGGTTAAATATGTGGCAAACATGAGGGTTAAATAAGTTGAAACTTCTGCAGGTACTTGAACAACCTTGTTCCATGTTTTCTCCTCATGTGTGAAATTATTACAAACAATATGAAGAATGTTGATTTTACATTGAAATACCAGCATTATTATCCTGGCTGGTCACAGAAGAATTGTCTACTAATTGTGTTTTTCATATAGCATCACTCACTGCAGCTGAGGAAGATTAGGGTCTACATTTTGTCCATGCCTTAAATAAGTACAGTTATCAATTTATAATGCGCTTTCTTAATGATTAAAAATTATAGAAGTTAAAATTTTGAATTAATTTCCTTAACAAATTGTTATCGTGCCTCTTTGCAAGCAAAGAGAAGCCGAGGAGCTGCTGACTGCTCCTGGCCATTCTGGCCCCTTGGCTCCTGCCCTGCATCACGGGCTCTCTCATACCGTCCACTGCACCCAGAGGATGCTCCGGGACCAGCTGGATGCTCTGCAGGACTCCTTTTAGCACCACCAGGGGTCTCTGCCATTTAAGAAATCGCCATCCGAAGCCTACCTTTAGAATAAAAACAGGGTTTTTTTAAAAAAAATCAACAGGAATAGTGTTTCCAGAATGGGCAAAAATACGAGCAGCGCCCATGCTCCCTGCCTCCCTCTCTCTCTCCCTCCGTCCCGAGCACAGCCTGTGACAGAAGGAAGATGGCATGTCCGTGAGGGTACAGGCTGTCACAGCTTTCCAGCAACACCGCAGTACCCTTCCTACCTCTGCTCTTGTCACCTGCCTTCCAACAGAAATGAATGTAAGAAAATATCTGACATGACCGTGAAACGTTTTGCAAACAAAAGTAGCCTGGTCCCGGTGTGCCCGCCTTCAGTGGCGCTCTGGGAGCGTGTGCGGCTGCTCCGCTGGGAATGCCCGCGGATCCTGTGCATCTTCCTTTGGTCCTCGACCCTGGGAACGAGCATTCGAACCCAGACGCACGGGGTCACTGCAGGTCCTTCCAGCCTCGTGGGCTGCTCGGAGTCTCCAGTAGCAAATGTCTGGGGAAGGAATATAACAATAGAGAAATACAAAATACTATTTTCTCCTTCCTGTCCTGCCAGACTCCAGTTCTCAGTAAAGTCCTTCCCATGCCTTCAGTGATGTCCTTTCTGTGCCTTATGTTTTTATATTACAAAACAAATATTTGAAACTACTATCTTTAACTGACCTGTACGGTGCCACACCATAGGCACCAATGGATTTTATGAAGTAACCTGTATTCAGTACTGATTGGATCTATTAAGCTTCCTGTTCTCAGCTCTGCTCCTCTGCCCTGCAGTAGGACAGAGAATACGGGTCATATGAAAACCTCAAGACAATGATGAAAATAAAACAACGGAATCAGCCAAGAGTTTCCTCACCTGGGTCAGCTGCTGCATCAAACAGTAACGCTCTGGTGGAGGTGGATTTTTCCTCCCAGCCCAGACCCCACCTGCTCACCTCCCTGCTGGAACTCTGGGGCTCACAGCTAAAATAGCCACATTCTAATCAATAGGGCAGAAATATTAGCCTTTTCTGTCAAGAAGAAAAGACTCCTAAATCACTAAGATGTCTCGAGTATGAAAGATTGTGGCAGTTCTTTCGACTCTTTACTTCTGTATTCCTGATTTCCATATTAATTTATTTCTATATGCATATCTCCAACTCTTTCTTTCAAAATCATTGATAAAACTGATTGCTAACACATATCCTACAAATCAACTAAGATCCATTTTAGAATTTAGAAATACTTTAGCACCTGATGTGGAAAATATAAATCTCACTACTATGAAATTATTATTTTATTGTAAGAGCTTTCTGCAATGTATATACCAAAGTATTTACAGTTAAAAAATCCTGGTCCAGAGTTGCTATTAATAGATCTTGTTTCAGCATATTTAGATGTGAAAGATGCATTACATCTCTAAATCTGGCAGTTAAAAGATAAATTTACTCACGTGAGGGCTTAAAAGGAAAGCAAGTTTTTAATTTAATACCACACAAAGTGAGACAGAGACATTTATAAATAAATCATAATAAAAAGTTGTCTTCTCTGAAATGATAATTTGGATTTCTTTATAATTTTCTGCCTGAGAATTTCATAGTAAAGGGTAGCTGTAGTTCTGTGGAGATCCTGACCAGTGCCAACTGGAAGCATCACTTGGTGTTACGCAGTTTCTTTTCTTTGACAAACAAGTTAATAAGCAAATAGATACACACAGCTTATTGATGCATTACTAAAACAAGACCATCTAAATTCCTAGCAGCCATCCCCTCCACTGCTTAAACAGATGATAATTCCTGGAGTGAATTAGATGCCTCATGGGAAGCGCATCATTTCTTCCATGGAAGAAGCCGGAGTTGCTCTTTTTGCAGCCCTTTACACTGTTCCAAGAGAAGAATGGGTCAAGCATGTTTAAAAATCAGTTGGAACTCATGTCCCAGTGGCAAAGGGCTCAAAAACAAGATAGAGAAAGAAGAAAGATGTGGGATGCTTTCATTAATTCCTACTGCTTTAGGATTGAACATATTCCTTCTTCCGTTAGGCTTTTAGAAGGGCTTCCAGACCACAGTATTCCTTTGGGTGCTGTAATGGCATTTATGGAGGCCAGAAGGAAGCACCAATGTATAAAACTTTCAACAAGAGTGTTTTAAAACACAGAGCGATTTTGTGCCATTTGAAAAGAGTTTAATAGGAAAAATCAAGGCATTTTTCTAAAGAGGAATACATTTGTAAATCAGAAAATGTCGTCTTTATTTCTTTACATTGATGTATTGCACAAACATTGCCAGAACCAAAAGTATCTGCAAACAGGCTAATTCCAAGATACCATTGCAGTTTAGTATTATTTTTTATGTGTAGCAAATCCCCGGACAGAGAAAGGCCTAGCAAGGAGATACTTGGAAACAACATCCCTTAAATGTTTTAGGCACATTCTCAATACTCACTTCATAAAGGAATCAGACAGGTGGCAAAATTAAAACTCATTGCAAAAAGAAAATTGGAAAATGAAGCGGTTTTTTAACTGAAGTAATTCTAGAGAAAATTTTCAGTGCAGCATTCCCCTGTCAGACACAAATAGCAAAATGCTCACAACTGCAGGTTAATCACAGAAGCACCACGAAGACACATCAGACAGTAGAAAAAGCCCTCAGCTCATGTCGAAGGGAACATAGATGTTGTAGAGCCCTGCTGCGCAAGCAACAGCCCTGTATGTATTCTTTCAATTTTAGTTAAATTTTGAGTCATAGTGATTTAGATATACGGGAACAAAACTTTCTCTTAACCATAGTTAGGGACTCCAGTGAAACTCAAAGACCTGTCAAAGGCAAATGCAAAAATAAATTAGGAGCTAGGTTTACAATAGAGTATTTTTTCATAAGAGTATAATATTATTAAATCATATAGAAAAATTTTGCAAGGGCTGTCTGCCAAATGAAGGTCTCCACTGTAGTAAGAGCTCAGCAACAACAGAAGTCAAGAGAATCCATGTGAGAGAGACGCATTATTAATGGCACAGCTGCAGGAAACATTTCTGACAGAGCTGGCATCTCATTAGTTACTCCTAGTCCCAACAAGAAATAGGAAACTGCAATGTTCATGCAACTACTTGTTTTGTGTTGCTGTGGCTGAGGGAAAAGAGAACGCGTGGGTGGATTTTCTGGTGGATGCATAGCGCAAGTGAGATAAAAAATCTGATTAAACATTTAGACTCAGGGAAAACAAAGGTGATTTGGGACATAAACTGAGCTGTGCTCTTGATTAATAAGGAACTGGCAATGCTTCCTTCAACAAGTAGATGGCAGAAGTACCACATGCTGCATAAATACTCTCTCATAGACTGCGCTTTTGTAATAGGTGGACAGAGAAGAATGGGAGTCCCTGTTCTGGAACAGACAGCTAGAGGCAAAGGAAAGAAGGAAAGAAAATAAGTGCAGTTCCTCTAGCACATTCAGTTCAAAGAACTCATAATATTGCATTTAGTATACAAACAAACATCCATGAAAAATACCCCACATTTTTTCTTCCAAATAGGACTTAATTATATTCTGTGCATGAAAAGAATGAATTCTGCCTCAGGTCTGTCAAAAATATTCTGGCCATTATGAACCTATATGGAGCCAAGAGGAACACATACAGTGCATGACAGAGGGAATTATCAGGCTGCGTGCACATATACCCGTACTCTGCCTAGACCAGGGGTAAGAACATGGCTGGCACTCATGAGTCTGTGCATAGCATACCAACAGCTCTGTGTGTTTATGTGGCAGAATGATAGTTAGTTATGTGATATTCAACCAGGTTTGAGAGATTGCCCTGCCTTCCCCCTCCAAAGGTTGTTGCTGCTATCTGTATGTGAATGCTTTTTCTGCTTTAGCAGCCAGGAAGTACATAGCCTTCAGGGGTTGGAAGCCTGATTGCTGTCTTCCTCTGAATTTGGATAAGTGAAGCTGTGACTCCTATCCCCAGCTGTCAGCCCTGCTACACACAGCAGAGGGGAAGAGATGATAGCCAAGTACTCAGAAAAGCCAAATAACAACTGGAAGGATGTGCCTGTATTAATCTGGCACAAAGCAGCAGTTTTGGTTGTTTAACGAGTTTGAATATCATGGTTTATACCATACTTTGATGCCCATATATCTTTATATGGACATCAAAGCCTTACGTAGGTTGACATCCTGTCAGAGGTCTACAGGAACAGACCAGATACATCTACACCCAGAGGTACAGCCTTAGCCAGTAGGGGTTCATGGAGAGCCAGTGGGTCGGCTGGGTGAACAATACCAACACATCCACTGGGAATGGGAAGGACTCTACATGAACAGGGGCAGGAGGCAATATGAGACACAATGCATTTCACATTTGTTGCCTTTTTTTTTTTTTTTCTTATCAAAGAATGACTACTGTAGTTAATCAGGATTGCTCTGAGGTCTGGAAATGGTGGTTTTTTTCTACTTTATCTCCATGAAATTTTTCTGTACTTTTTTTTGAGAAATTTCTGCAGAATGAAACTAAATCTACCAAAAGTTCAGCATATGGACAGCCCAGACATGCCAAAGGATAGAAGCAGATTATTTGTTCATAAATATGTAAGAGAATTCCTATAATTTCTTTCATAATACTTTGCTTGATTTTTTTCTTCCTATGTTTATAATGGAAATGAGGAAATACTGACCATTGCTTAAGTTAAATCTAAAAAAAAGGTTTTATCACAACCATTCAGCATCCACTGATGCTGGGCTGCTGTTTAAGGCTGACCTTAGTTGAGAGTAGCAGTGGGATAATCTAAGGGTATTAATCATTAGAAGGTCTGCATTGTCACATGGAAGGAGGGAAGCTGGTCAATATTTTGCAAAAATCTGTATTTTCAGCCGTCGTTTTACCACATATCAGCATAATCAATTTTATCAGTTTTATATAAGCTTATCCTGGCTCACACACAAGGTAAGTAGCTGCCTCGGGACTGACATGGGACACCTTGTCCGAGCTGACCAGGACTCTTTCCTAATTCTAAAAGTTTCTGTTGTTGATGAGACATAGCAGTGACAACGGCAGCCGTCTAAGACTGACCAGTGGCTTCTGGTAATTATCCATTAATTGAATTCTGGACTGCATGGTGATTGCTAAGTTGTGGAAGTTTCAGTGGTCTAAGCAAGATAATGAGATTCAAAAAGGAAAAGACTCTCAGCTTCCCTGTTGCTAAGAAATTCAGATCACTCTGAATTCAGATCAGAAATTACAAAAGACAGAGCTTTTCATTACCACTTTCCCAGAATTTCAATTTCTTCTTAAAAAACATTACTGCATCATTTGTTTTATTTCCCCTCAATAGAAAATACAGCAGCAAAGCATGACATGCTTACAAACTGTAGCTATGCATTTGGTAGGGCATGATGAGGTGAAATTTATACTGAAAGGATATCTACCACATTTACAGAACAGCCTGAACACCACAGGCATCACTATGACCTAAAAGAAAACAGTGGAATACACAGAGTTGCACAGTGAGTTTCGGGTGAAGGATGCTGAGAATCAATGGGGGCAGCAAAAGAGGTTTCAGGCAGGGAGGGGTAAAGAGTTTGGTTTCTGGAGGGACCTAATTTGGTGTGCTACTTGATACTCAGAAATGCAAACTATTGGAAAATTTGCTACAGTCTTCAAGTTCCTAACAGTCCGCTTAATATCTACGTAATAAAAATAGACCCTGCGCATCTGCCTGAAACATTACAGCACTTTGGTACCAGCCACATCTAAATGATCACGTCAAATTTAGGTGAGGAAGACATGTTTCTGTTAAGGTCTACCCTTAAAGCCCAGATGTACTCACTCCTTCCTCCCTTCTTCCACACAGTCTTTACGCATTTGTATTTACTTCCCTCCGCATTAAGCCATACTGTTTAAGTACTATTTGCAGTACTCAGAGATTTGAAACACAATGATGGTAAATTATTTAGCAAACAATTAGAGGAAGGAGTGCAAACAAACCCACAAATTTCCAAAAGTATCTTTAATCGCTTGGTGCAGGCTCAGAAACCCAAGCAAATATTAAGATAATTAATAGCTGTCAACTTGTCAGTCACATGGAAAGCACCTTCAGTCAATTATGCAAACGTGTCCCTCACACTTCAGAAGGTGTGAGCACAGCTACCTGCTGTTTCTGTCAAGGTCACACTGACTTCAGAACACTCTTCCCATGGTGTAGAAGTTCAAATCTATTCTGATAGCTCCTTTAGGATTTCCAAGCCTTTGTTCAGCAATCACTATCAATGAACGAAACGCTTGCTTTATATCTCCAGTGAGTACTTCAAACATAACCTTTGAATAACCTCCAATAATTGGATGACAGATGACGTATATATGAGTTTGGATGTAAAAATTGTTCTAACAAAATCCAGACAAGCACAGAGATGTAGAATTCATGATCAAAAAGGCAAAACACCTTTCCAGAAGACAGTTGTTCCCATGCTTTTTTTCACAGGAAAGATTTCAGCTTATAGAATTTAGAAGTACCTTGTCACTTGATAGCAACATATTCATGCCTTCAATAATTACTTAAAGTATTAAATATAACTGCAAATTGCTAGTGTTGTGGATCTTTGGGATTCTTAACATCCTGTGAGGTGCGCTTTCCCCCACCCCTTTTAAGGAAAAACCACTGGTGGTGTATGTGATGGCTGCCTCCACCTTACTCTGGACTTTGGGGGCAGATGGCAACATGGTAGCCAAGGGCTGTCTGGAGTGGTGACCCAGACGTCTTGCTGGTATGCAAATATGACCATAAGTCACTCATCTTCCTCTATAAATAGCGGACAGCCCAGGGCCCATAGAGCTCTCCTGTACGGCAGCGGGCTGCACGCCAGGATCTCTCCTTGAGCAGGGACATCTCTCAAGGTTACTCCTCCAGGCTGAGAGATCCCTTCCCACAACAGATCCTCACTAAGTGATTAACAGCCTGATAAACTTTGACTTCTCAGCCAAGTGGTTGAAAGGATTGACTGTGCGCGTATAATCCTTTCAACCTAAACTGTTGACCAAGGCTAGGAGTAGGAGTGGACCTAGCTGTGCCTAGACTGCTCTCTGAGAAGGCGTTTAGAAAGAAGGACAGTCTACTCTGGACCTCATGATTCAGTGGGAGGGTCTTCCTGACGGTTTCGTTTGACCCTGTCCTCTATGCAGTAACTAATCAAGTATACTTTGCCAACAAATCTTGTTAAATCACTGTCACGTTTACCACTGAACATTAACTCACAACTTTATATTGATACAGTACATGGTGGCTTCTCTCTTGTGAGTGAAGTGCATCATGCCAAGACACAAAGCTTATCAATCTATATATCTATATGAGAAAAACACAGAAGGAATGTTGCTGGAGGTATGCCAACACTTCCACCAAGACAGCAGTCTCTGAGAGGAGTGCAACACCAAACACCCACCTTTATTTTGGTACATCCTCATAAATCTCACAGGAGGCAGAAAATACCCATACTTTTTTCCTTTACTATTGGTTTTGCTAACTTAAAGCTATAAATCCCCTTCAGTTCTTCTGCTGAGCATTGTTGAGGATTATGTATTTATACTTAACCCTTGTTGCTTTTAAATACAATATAAGTGGGGTTTAGTGCATTTCTGTGAGATTTCATTGCTCTGACTTCTTAATGAAGGAAAGTAGCATGATAAGATGGGGCTGGACAATTTGTCTTCTGGTACAGGACTGTACACAAATCCTGGCATAGTTATTTGCATGTGGAGTGTTTCATGTGTCAATGCTAAGTATAAAGACAGGCACAGAGTGCCTCACTACCTTTCTGAAGGATAGCATGTCTGTGTGGATGCTGCGTTAATCCTGTGACCCACAAAGGGAGAGTGCAAGGATTAGGTTTCCAAAGAAATTAGGCACCCAAAACCTATTTCAGTGTTGCTTCAGCTGCTTTTATCACATGAAATCTTCAGCCTCCAATGCTCAGGCACTGCCCAGCATCCCAATGGCCAGCTCGGTAAATTCAGACTCCTTGTCTCCAAGCAACTAATTTCCATCTCTGACAGAAGGAATTAAAGAAAAAAAAAAAAAAGGAAAAGAAAAAAAAGGGAAAAAAGAGAAAAAAACTTAAAGTGTCTAAGTAGCTCAGAGATATTTCAAAGGGCTCTGAAATAATCCTGTATTTGCCAGCCCTGGAGGAGGAGGAGGCACTGGGAAGCAGAATACGGCCTCCCCTCACTGCCAGCCCATCAAGCTGGGAAGAGTCAGCAGCACATCTATGGGCTCCTGTGGCTCAGTTGCCCAATCCTCTAAAATGTGCTGGCGTAAGCTTCCGTTTGCTCAGGACTTCTGTATGGCACTGCATGGCAGGCCAGCCCTGGGACTGCAACCTTGGAGACTCACTTGTGGTATATTTGCATATTCTTGTGAGTCTCACTAGAATGCTTTGCAGTTGCATCCTCAGCGTCTGGAGGCAACCCAAAAAAAACCAGCATTGAACCTAAACTCATTTTGGCCTCTGGAGCTGATGCTGCATTTTGGGATCTAGCTCATGCCATAGGCAATGAATGGCGATTTTATGCCCCAGAGCAGATTTACTGCAGGATCCCTTTCTCAGGGTGAGAAACAGCCATGGCTTTAAACAAGGGGACGCAGCTTTTCAGCATCTGGATGCTTCTAACGTCGAGTATGGTAAGGGCTCTCCAGAGGCAGTTTTCACTGTCCATTAACTTTTGCAGTGTGTCAGCTTTCCAGTGTAGTTGGAGAAGTCACTATGGAGCTCAGGGTGTTAGGACAAAACATACCAATAAGACAATAAAATTCTCTGGACTAGCTAATGTGAGCCAGAAATCTTGGTTGACTCTTCTCTAGTAAAGTCATCCTGCTTGTTTACAGCTCACAACAACTTAAAAACAACTCACACAGCCAGAAAGAAGTGCATTTTGCCCAGAGACAAGTTGGAGCTCTCCGTTGCTGGACAGCAGCAGGGGCAGCAGCTGGGACAGATGGAAAGTCATGCTATGAGCGTAATGCTGATCCATGAGAAACGGTTTTGCACATTCTGCAGCATAGACAAGTAGTTTTGGAACTTTCTAAGAGACTAGAGAAAAGATCAAGAACAAAACTTGAGTTGAGGTTTGAGGCTGCCTATGACTGGCACAGTGAGGTGATCTTTTTCATTTCTTAGCCTTTGAAGAAGTAAGAAGGCTGTTATCACTGTAGGATCAGGCTACAGACTTGGGGCCTCGTCATAGACATCTAGCAGATAAAGTGGGGTATTGCTTAAACATTTTCTTGGTTTAAGACAATTTAAGTTGGCGGACACTCCAAAATTAATTACCTCCCTTTTTAGTTTTAACCTCTCCCTTTGACCTACAAAGAGAGAAAAATGCAAGTAGATATAAGTGAAAAAGTAGCTGCTTACTAAAAGAATGAAACAACAAGGAAAATAACAGTAAATAATAAGCGGATACAAAGTTGCTGAGTGTCACAGGCAATGCCCCCTCAATCTCTCCAGTGGTGGCAGCTTCATGGACAGAAGTGGCTGGAAGACTCTGGCGGCTGGAGAGCTCAGCAAACCTGCAGAGTGAATTTCTCTGCCTCCTCCTCGGCTGGCCGGACCTGGTTGGTGTCAGCGCTGCAGCTTCTGAGCCATCATTGCTGTGTTGCCACAAGTGGCCTCCCCAGGCTCCGAAACCAGCAGCTCCCAGCCCCGATGGCTCTGGCTCCGCACCGCGGCTGCAGAGAGGTATTGGGGCATTTTCCTTGAAGCAGTTTAGCATTGCAAAATGCAGTTTCCTGCAAGCAGATAAGGAGCTTACAGAGCACAAAAGAAGGCTTCTGGCCTTGCCCTGTCCCAGCTTCCCCTCAAGAAAGAAAGGGAAAGGGCGAGAGAATTCTGCCTGAGAAACCCCGACCTCAAAAGGACCTGGCACGCTGACCTCTGTGGTTCTGTGTCCAGCTGCAGGTCTTAGAGAGACAGTAATAATTTTGGGCACAGGTAGATATGGAATACAATAACATATTGGGTTGCCCAGGACAACGCTGTGTAATCTGGTGCTCTAGTAGAAAGATGATGTCCAGTGAAAAGGAGTCATAGCCAGATTACTGTTCAGTAAGACCTCATTCCTCATATATGCTCTTAGATGACTTTTCTATTCACTAAGAAAATTGCTGCAGTTGAATGAGCCCTCAAAAATTGTCTTTGTCTCTTTTTTCACTGTCCAGAGAAGTGGACGATTTTAAAACAGTTGAAACTCAGGAAGTATTTAACGTAGAACACTACTCTCCAAAACTGCACATGCATTGTTATGCACTATGAAGTGACTACTTCCAGTCTTGTGCACAGAAGTCAACATTCATTTGTGTTTAGGTCTTGTACTTAAATTACATTTATATTGTCATTTTGAAGAGAAGGGATTTTGTAAGGGCACTGAAATCTCTGCACCTGCTCTTTCTTCCTTGAAGAAGCCGGAATGGTATAAGGAACATCAGTGTACTGAACTAAGTTTAATCTGTGTTAAGATGTCCACCTTTCTTAGAGGAGAAGATAGAGTGCTCTAATATGCAAGGTTTTGTAATAACAAAATGTCTCGCCTAAAATTGTAGCTTAGTTGGTAGACTATGTAGAAAGAATTATTCCCATGTAGATTCTAACGTTGTATTTTAATAAATGTTTTAAATAAAGGGCAGGCTACTTCCCATGCAGTTTTGCTTTGTTCTAATGAAATATTTATCATGCCGTAATTGCAGTCCATCCCTCAGGCAGAAGAATACTGCCAGCCATATAATAAATATTCTACTATGCTTAATCTAGGCTTTTTGAAAAAGAAATTTCTCTTAGTAGGTAAGAGTTTTTTGATAATGGTTTGTTCTGAGAAGACCACTAAGGAATTTGTTCATTAAATGGATTTCAGAAACAGCAGGGATGTAAGATTCTTCACACATCATCACATTTAGCTAATCATTTATACATTCAAAAAACTTTACTAACTATGCCTCACAGAGGAGAAACAAACCACATGAGTCAAATCACCAAGTTACTTCTCAATTGCAAAAGCACATAATAAAATCACCTCCAAAAATACAGGAAGCTCTTTTGAAAAAAGAAAAAACAGGAAAGCTAAAGAGGGAAATGTGCAGAACCAGATACTTCCCCACTACCATAACTCTGCTGCTCAGCTTAAATCAGCTGAGACCCTAGACCTCCCTTCAGTCAATGCTAAAGCACTTTTTTTTCCTTCCAAAACTATTCTAAAGGCAAAAAGTCTAATTTAATCATAACAAAGGACATCCAAACAGGCCTGGATTTACTTCCACACTACACAAAGTCTGTGATCAATGTCCAAGGACAAGGATCGTGTACTCACTTTTGAGCCACATCCATGGGTGTTTCTCACCTCTCTGGCCACACCTGCCCTTTTCCACTAATGCTGATATGGGCTCAGCATCTTCAGGCTCATGCCAGTACTCAATTTCAGTTTACAAAAAATAACTCTAACTACTCCTGTAAAGCCAAATGACTTGGAATAGTGGAAGTTCATGTAGTGCTGCAGAGAAGACAGAAAACATCACAGGAGCTCCCACACTGCTTCCTATCTCTACTACTGTTCACAGCTTCTCTGTCAGGAAAGAAAGAGGGTGGGGACAGGCAGGGAGAGAGAATGGAACAGGACAAAGAGTGAAGCTGTTAATTTCTCTCCATTCCCTCTCTCACTCTGCCTTTCTTTTCTGGGCTTTGATCTAATACTTTGATCTGACAAATGGAAAAGAACAGAGGATTGCCAGGAGGTAGAAATAAATATGAAGCAGTACTTTCCTGCCTTTAGTTTTCACCTTCATTCATAGCAGAAAAATTGCCTCAACATATTCTTCCTTACAGAATGGGGAGAAGGACACTTTATGCCAAACAGAGATGTATTTGTTTCCTCTTAAAAGAAAAGATCAGCCTCTTACTTCTGTATTCAGAAGCGTGTATTTACAGAGTTGTTACATCGCCTACAACCAGACTTTAAATATTTATTGCTTGTGTGGTTGAAAAATAATGCAATCAGATGACAAGCAATCCTCCACAGATTCTCCCTCTGCCAATATTTCAAGCCATGGGGGAACACACACTACAGCGAGCTGGCAACTTACTCCACAGGCAGCTCTGCAGGGACAGATCCTGCTTGGATGCTGGGTTCCTCTACAACTGGGAGGGGAACACAAGCCTAAGGAGACCAGTCCTTCATATCTCACAGAAAAGATCCACAGACTCCCAAACCAAAACAGAGGGAAAGGATCATCAGAATAGTAATGTTCAGTTTTGAAGAGTCTTGATGCACCACACAGAGAATCAGCCTGGGTAGAGCTTTTGGACTGCAGAGTCTGTACCAGCCCATTGACAGCCTCCATGTCTCCCCATATATCCATGGAGGAGACATCCTGACCAGCAATGAAGACAAAAGTCACAAAGAATGGGAAACTTTCATTTGGACAGACTAAGTCTACAATTTGACAAATATTTTCCTGCTCAGGAAGAGCCATCAGTGTCACTGCAAAAGGGAGCAATATCCCAGGAAACTGCAGCATGTCTCAAAGGACCATCCAAGATTTTCAAACACTTTGTGTGTCACCAGTGCTCAGCATTCCCCTCCAAGATACCACTGATGTATTCATCTGTATTAGAAGAACCATTGCTAAATCAGGCTAAGTCTTAAAGACCAATGAAGCCTTTCCTCAACCTCACACTCACTGTACAGTGTAGGCTTCCTCCACAGTCAAGTATGATCTGGGAACTGTGGAGTACTTTCTGCCCATTCTGTTAACTTTATGGAAGATGGAGTCAAATGCAAAATGCTCTTCACAGGTTTCAATTAAAAATATTAACGCGCTTTTAGATCGAGGCTTCTAGCTTTTAGTCATCTTTGTGGGAAATTGCAAAGCTTGAACTTTTCCTTGTTGATGGTGTTTCAGCTATACCTCAAACTTAGCTCTGTAAGGGTGTCCAGTCTCTACTGAATTGTCCACAGTGCATGCTGCATTGTACCAATTTTTTCTGAAATGGAAACTTTGAACCACACTGTTAAACATGGGAAGTTTTTCCTTTTTTTTTTTTTTCTAAAAAGACAAGAAGTACCTGCAGAAAAGTGCAGATGAATAAGTAACATCTTAATACACATGACCAGTCAGGAAGCTTTCCTGCTACTAAATTGATCATTTCTCTTGTGAGTATAGACAAAATAAATTTATTTTTGTTTTGCTGCTTACAATTTTTTTTGTACGGGTCCTGCAGTTATGAAACTCCTGATTTACTTTCATGTAGAGTGAGAGTAGGGGTCTTCTCATGCAGCACTTGGGTTGCCAGAGGCTTGTTGGCTTGTTCCAGGAAAAGTGAAGTCATTACCTATGATACTCTGTAAATACAAAGAGATGAGATGAAAGCACACCATTCTTCTCACACATGGGTGGGGATGGACCAGCTGGAGTCACTGTGAAGGGTATGAACAGCTCTGTTAGCACCGATGCAGCACCCACAACTCACATCCCTAGCTGTAAGTATAGGGATACTGAAGAAAATGACAGAATTGCTCCTTGCCTCTCCTGCCCTAATACAGGACAGAAGAAATAAATTTTCCAATGCATTTTCACTCTTAGAAAATATGCAAGAATGCAGAAGTGCTATTTATGGCTTTCAAAAGGCTAGAAAAAACAAAATGTTGGCAAGGATTTTGCACAGAAAGGGTCAAACCCGTGTTATGAGGTAGCTATAAAGAACGGAAATAAAAGCATCATGCCTTTCTGTAAAGGCACAATATCAAAATATAATTTCAAAATACTGCAAAATAAGAAACTACATAAGAAAACTTTTATGCTTCAAAGCACATAGGCTAAACACATACCAAAATTAATAACACTCAAGAGGAGGGCAAAATTTCACACCTCTTACAAATGAAAGGCTAAACTAGCCAGTAAAAAATTGTTGAAAAAAGCAATGCAAACCTTGAAATAATGCCAATGAGATGGTAGAGAGAGAGGACAAGGGGAGCATCCTGTGCTCAGTAGACATGCTGGGAAAATGCCAGAAACAAGTGGCAGACAGGATTTTCATTCTGCTTAAACAAGCTTCATTCCTTGAGAGACTCTCCTGTGCTGAACAGGGTTATTTCAGTTTTACTCCTGAGGGCAGGGGCATTCTCAAAAACTTTTTGTGCGTCCGACAGAAGGCTGGAGGTCCTTAATTTGCCCAGTTTTGTCAGATGTTGTATGGGGTTTATGGCACGGGATTGAGCTATATTATCTAGGTGACATAAGGGGGTTCACAGCCTTGGCCAGAGATAGCGTCATGCCTTTGCTTCAGTGGTATCCCAGCCCGGGCAGAGCAGACTCCTTCCCATTTGCTGCCCACCACATGCCCAGAGGACAGCTGTCACAGGGGACTCCAGTGGCACGTGGTTATATAAACAAGGAAAAGCCAAAGATTTTCATGAGTTAAACTCATACATAACAGCAATAACTATATTAATAGCTAAAAGTAGCACTGACATTTACTGCAGGAAGGTTTCCTCTCTTCTTCATGTCCTAGGCTCTGTTACACAGGAGAGCCACAGGCTGCCTTCACCTTGCGTGAGCAAGGTGAAATCTTCAGGGAACAGCTTTAACAACTTACTTCTCCAGAAAAATCAGAGCCCTTTTCTCATGGGTAAGAGGATAAAAAAAACCTCCATAAAATCAACAAATGTCCAGTGTCCTAAGATACAGCCTTTCTCCTGATAGCAAGGGTAAATCTACTGTCTTTTCCTTCTCTTTCGACAAAACACTATTCTTTCTTCCTAGCCTAAACCTTTACCTCAGGTTTATCCCTGTGGAGATGAAGGAACAGGGAGGAGCAGGGAAATTGCCCTTGCTGCTTCCTCAGCTGCCTCCATAGACCTCCAGCTGCCACACCACGCTCCCAGCTCTCCTCCTCTGAGACCACTTCCCCGTGCTTGCACTTGGTGGAAGCTGGCTCTATAGATCTCGTTTTCCCAAGCACTCCTTGGTGCCTCAGCACAGGGGCTCCGGCAGCACCTCAGCTGTGCCCCAGGTGTGCCTGCCCTCCCCCAGGCTGCCCTGCCGGGCAGGGTGCTCCTGTGGCACATTCCTGTCTCTGCAGCCCGGGCAGGGCCAGGGCCAGCACGGCCGGTCCCAAAGCTGAAGCATCTCTGGCTCTGCCCTGACCGTGAGCTTTGGCCTCAGACACAGGTACAGGACAGAGTTGTGCAACAGCACCTATAATTTTCGTCACAGAATACCTTCAGGCTGTTGTCTCCAGCTCAGACTGCTCCTGGGGGCAGCCACACTCACCGCAGTGCTCTTCAAGGGCTTCCCACTGCCAAAGCAGTCATTGACAGTGTAACAGTGTGTCGATATACCCAGCAAGGAGAAGGACAAACAAAGAAAAATTAATTAAACATGCGTATGAAAATAATTACATTCTACATAAAGACACATGCAAACTGACGTTCCACGGATGACTCATACTTTCCTGCTTTTTTTCCAGTGTTTCCTTGAAGCCTGCTCTTAGTCATCTTGAGGAGCACGTGTTTGCTCACAGAACCATGCTGCCTGCTTTGAGAGCACTTGCTTGATCCCACATCCTCTTCTCCCCCAGCATGGCCACATCTGCTGTAACGGAGCACATGAGATCCCAAGAACAACCACAGACCTGCCAGTGTCTTCCAGGGCTTTTCCAATCCCCTGAAACAAAAAATGCTCAAACCCCATACAGAATCACAAACAGGCAGATTTTTAGGACATTGGCTTCTTTACAGACTTCTGCAAAGGCTCACTTAGATTAGCTGTGACCTTGTGAGCCTGAAATCAGCTTGATCACCATCACTAGTTCTGTAAGACTAGCACCACAGGAAGAATGGGATTGTACCAGACAATAAACCAAAGTGATTTTTTTTTCTAATCAGCTTTATCAGAAACCTCAGAGGCCGCATTATAAGAGACTCTGACATCTCCACTCCTCAGCTCTTTCTCTGTTAACCAAAGTGTGTAAGGAAGGAATTTTAGACCGTCTTTGCAACTGATTGCAGCATGCAGTCACAGATTCCTGTATACTGACCTTCCTTTATAGCTCAAAGTGTTTCACCACAGGCTCTGTTGGTTGCACATCAGTCCAAGAAGTTCTGGTAGCTTATACAACCCCGCAGAGTCCTCTCTGTAGCTGCCCTAATACTGGGTCTCACTCACCAGCCTTTTTTGCTCCCAGCCAGAAAAGCTCTGCTGAGAGGTAGCTGTATTATCACGACATGGTGGGGATGTATTTCTGGCAAGTTTTAAATGAGGGAAGGAGCAGAGCTGGTAGAAAGGGCATATATATACCATAGGAACCATATATATACCATATACCATAGGAACACCCTACAGCTGTTCTGGCTGTGGGAAAAGATGATGCTCAGCACAGCTGGTGACACTGGTGGTTGAAATGGGATCAGAAGATAAAATAGAGCCTTGGGCAAGGAACAGGTTCTCAATTTAAATCTGAGGCACATAAAGCAGAGAGAGCTAGCCATTTAAGCAAGACAGTTTAGCTACGATGTTTTCTAAGGAATGGACAAGGCTGATGTTATGAGCCAGGACACAAGAAGGGAGTTGCAGAAAGGAGAAAAGGGACAGAAAGGGAAATGAATGAGGGCTCTGGGACATTTGTTCCCTTCTATTTCAGAGAAATACTTCTTTTCAAGCAGTAATAACCTCCCTAAAAAGCACAATGGACTGAGTGTTTCAGCGCGACTGCAGGACGCTGCCTTGCTCCAGTGAAGCACTTAAGCACATACTTACTTTCAAGCTCATGGGCAGCCCAGGGAGCTGACAGGACCATGCACTTTCTTGGAGAGAATTATGAATATAAATGCTCTGCTGGATTCAGACCTGGGAGCTAGATTGTGCCTTCAGCTCCAGTCATGTAACTTCAATAAAGGCTGGACTGACAGCTGGGAAACCACCCTGTGTGTACGTGAATGTAATGAAAAAGATCTTACCAAAGGAAAGATACTGAATTGAATGAATATATTTAGCTTTTACATAATAAAGTTATAATTTTCAAGGTGGTTTTCAAAGAGCCCTTGGATATATGTTGTATATCCTTCTGCTTCTACCACTCCTCTGGAAATCATGGCTTCTAAAAAATACTTGTTTCTTATAGGATTCTATAAATTTTGTTCTGTGGAGCTTGAATTGATTGATACAAACAGATATGTTTTATTTTTACAACTGGACTATTTAGTTTCATTAAAACTACTTCTCAGCAATGACATATCAACAATGTTATCATGCAGGATTTGATGGGTAAAAAGACACACAGAAGGAGGAAACGATCTGGTTGAAAGGAAGAGTATCCATCCTCTGTACAGGGGACAAAACTATAAATAAAAACCTACTGATCTGAAAGGATATTGGAAAGTACCAGTCAGATTCTGTTTACTGAAGTGTTAAGCCACACTTCAGTACATCCTTCTGGAAACTGAGCATGGGCTGATGGAGGAACACTCTGCATGCCTATTGATTTCTTTATTTAGTTTCCAGGCAGTGGAATTGCAGCACAAGGATCACTGTTTTCAGACCTTTTACTTTATTCTGCAAAATGACAAAAAGTTACAAAATTTTTGAGCTGATTTGACAATTGCAGAGATGTCTCAGAACTAAAAGTGGGTTTCAGCTGGTATTAATGATAATATTTTAATAACATGAGGTTTTTATCCTCTTCAGGTTTCATGGTATCAAAAGAATCTTACTTTTGCCCCTAGTTTTGTAAGGACCCTCTATTTTGAGACAAGCAACAATGTTTGAATCAATTCAAATTACTAACCTCTATTTATGAGGGTCAAAGAAGGTGTCATCCCCCTGATAAACAATGCTGGAAAACTGGTAACGGATGAGGAGAAGGCTGAGGTACTCAACAACTTTTTTCCCTCAGTCTTCAATGGCAACCTCTCTTCCCACACCTCTCAAGTGGATGGACAGCAGGGTGGGGACTGGGGAGCTAAGTGCCTCCACTGAAAACTGAAAAGGGGCAAGTTTTAGATCAGATAGGAAGGAATTCTTTACTGTTAGAGTGGTGAAGTACTGGAACAAGTTGCCCAGAGAAGCTGTGGATGATCTATCCCTAGAAGTGTTCAAGGGTAGCTTGGATGGGGCTCTGAGCAACCTGGTCCAGTGAAAGGTTATCCTGCCCATGGCAGGGGAAGCTGGAATGAAATGACCTTACAACCCAAACCATTCTATCATTCTATTCTGATTGTTAGTTTTGTATTTAATTTAGTGTCTGAGATGATGGGAATATCCCAGCAATTCCATGCAGAATTTGTGAGCACTCCAGGCACTGTGGATGAAAGATGCCACTACTGCAATTCTTACAACACCATGTCATGGAAGTGCTCACAAGTCAAGTAAGACTCATATAAGTGACTCTTAAAAGCTGAGTTGCACTTAAAAATTATGCTTAAACAATCTGAGAATTTCAAACCAAACAGAGTCAAATTTTAGAGAAGAAGATTCTCAGTTGGATACCCAGGCCTTCATCTGTGGTCCTCCCACCCACCCTGTCACATGGAGGTGGCAGGAATGTGAGGAATACAGATGCAGAAAACTGCTGCCTTTTCAAACTCTACCAAGAAGTGAGGCAGCTCCTATGAGGACTGAATAAGGACTTTGGGATTGTCTAGTTTCCAGAAAAGGAAACTGAGGGAGGATCTCACTGCTCTCTACAGCTTCCTGAGGAGGGAAAGCTGAGAGGAAGGTACTGATCCCTTTCTCCTTGGGATCCAGTGATATATGGCCTGGGAATAGTGTCCAAAGCTGCATCAGGGAGGTCCAGAGGTGGCATTAGGAACATTTCTTTACCAAGAGGATGGTCTGGAATAGGTCTGCAACAGGCTTCCTAGAGAGGTGGTTGATGTCCCAAACCTGTCAGTGTTTAAGAGGCATTTGGACAGTGCCTTAGGAATGTGCTCTAGCTTTTGGACAGTCCAGGTGGTTGTTGTAGGTCCCTTCCAACTAAAGGAAAGTACACATACAGGAAAACAGTGAGAGTAAGGGATGGCAGCATCCCACAATATCCTCTGGGGAGGTGGCATGGTCCCATTTAGGAAGGTGCCTTTACAGGCCACTTGAGTCAAAGCAGTGGTGACTTCTGGGGATGAGGGTGGCACCAGGTGCTGCCCTTCAAAGTCTTGAGAGCCACTTCTCTAAAAAAATGTCTTTTGAGGAGAGACATTCAGGGGCACCTTAGGAAATCACTGTCTGCTTTTCTGTTTTATGTTAGGCTACTGCTTGGTGGTATTTTTTTTTCTCTGGACCAATGAAACCAGACAGAAAATGGTGACATTTCAAATTTTGGGATGTTAATGACTTGACTATTATTGTCTTTCATCAAGTGTAGAGGGCACTGAACACTTGGTCTGTCAGGGTACACCAAGGGCTGCTGCCCCATGGGAGGTCAGCCAAGAGCTGAGCACTGTCTGTGGTCATCAGATTTTTTGCCGTGCTCTGTAAATTGCAAGTATGGTGCAATGCACTGCTTCAAGAAGCTCCACAGCTGGACTCTTTTTTTCCTAAAAACAAAAGAATGTAATATTGTATGCAGCACCATATCAGGGCTACCTAGGCCATATGAACAGTCTCAAGAAATAACACCCTTGTTTTGTGTAAATGCTCATATACTTTCAATCTAAGCTTGTAGTGAGGTTTGCATAATTGTATAGTACTTTAGGATGTGGTATATTTTTCCTCGTGATCTTTAAAACAGGAGATGGGTATGTACTAGAAAGAGGCTTATAAAACTTAAAAAGCAACAAAGGATGCAAAATCCATTTGCTGGTGTTTGCACAGTTCAGTGAAACTGTACATAAATATTATTATACAATCAAATAGAAATAGTGTGTTGGCTGATGGTGAAACATAAAGGAAAATGTAAAACACTCAATGCCGTGATTTTTTAAAAGCCATTTAGGGAAATGCTTAGTTTCTGATAGAAAATGTAGATTTAACATTCCTCCATGGTGTTTATTCTTTCATCGGTTAGGCAGGCTTTAGCATCATTCGCATCAATCACACAGCCTGAAAAAAAATCAGCTGAAAATAAGGTCAATGAAACAAAGAGAAATAGCTCATTGTACAGGAAATTTCTTATTTTTCCCTGTCTGATTAGCTGCATTTTTGCTACAGCTGAATTGTCAGCTAACTGTCAACTAATGCCCCAAACCTGCAAATACATATTCATATGCATATTAACTGTAAAGGAACTTAGCCCCTTAATCTGAGTTATGTACATGAATAGTCTTAGCAGAGTGAGCTCCTAAATTATGTCCTGGTGTGTATTATACAATGTCAGCTGGGGTATAAGAATGATAGTTGTGCAGTCTCACTTTTGAGTTTGAATCTGCTCAAAATGTATATGTCTGACATTGTTTTCTTTTAGCTAATGCAAACATTTCATATACGTCTCAGTTTGCTGACATTTGTTTGAATATGCACAGCTCTAAGTGATGGAACTTTGTCCCACAGAATTCCAGAAATAATGATATCAAATTATAAAAACACTGCTAACTATATGCACTGGATGCAAAGAAAAACACTATCTTTTCCTGCTCACAGATAACAGAATAATACAACACTGACAATATAATCTTGATTCCTTCCTGTTGCATCCAGTACCAGTGCTTTTGCATTAGCCATCATTAGTACAGAAACAAGAATACCATCTGCAAAACTAAAATCGAATTGTTTGGTAAGGGGAAAAAAAAGCAGCACATTAAAATTTGAAAACATATATAGTAAATTTTAATCCATATTTTAAATTGACAAAGCCAGAATTATTTATAAAGCCTTTCCCATTAAGTTTGCAGGAAGTAAAGGTGAGAAATCATGCCCTGCTACACAAACATTTTATTACATTTACCCACCACCAATATCAATCCACCATAACACCACTGCTCCTCAAGAAGATAAGTGTTGGGGAAAGCAGCCACAGTGCATTACCTCTGGCTGCCCATGGCTCCTGTGTGGTGTCCCTTACTAATGCTTCTCCTTCAACACCGTCTTGGCAGAGGCTGACAACACCCAAGACTTGTCATGGTGACACTTTCACAATATCGAGGCCAGATTAAGGTATCATGACATTTAATATGTTCCTGAAAATGTGACTCCAGGAGCCACCTGTATTTAACAAAGTCCCAGCATCATAAAAGAAGTCTGCCTGAGTCTAAAGGGTGACTGAGTCTGTGGAGAAGGACCTGGAGTCCAGGTAATTAACTTGCATTTCCCAGACTATGAGGAATGTGTGGGAAAAGTGTTCCCATCAGCGCCTTAGGCAGGTGGCCTTGTCATTGTCAGCCAGAAATGGAGACTCCTGCTGCTATTTCTGCCGTGCAAGAGAGACGTTGTTCCCTATTCTAGATTAGGAAAGTCCCGAGCTGTTTGCTTCCCTCAGGGGGAAGGAAGTTCTGCAGCTGCCACAAGAGGGTCAGGGTGGGACATGGGTCACCTTCAGCTGAGCTGGGACTGGTTGCAGGAGAAGGGATCCCAGTGGGCACAGCTAAGTGCCTTTCTATGAACAAGGCAGGATGTCCTTTCACTCTGCAGGGATGGACTCGGGATCCAGGCCTTTGCACAGAACACTTTCTCTTGCACAGTTTTTGGCTGCATAGGCCAGTTACAGCCCAGCCCCACCCCCTGGGTGTCAATGTGAGACCACACAAGCAGGATGGTGTGTGGTGCACCATGCACATGAACAGGCACTCTCCAGGTGACAGCTCCATTATAAAGCTGGATCATTGGAAACAGTTGGGTGCTTTCAGCTCTACAAATTGCCTTTCACCATCTGAGTCCCCAGGTGAAATGCAGATAAGCAAACCTACTGCCAAAGACAAGGAAAGTCTCATTGGATACCAGATGGTTCATATGTAGATAAATGCATGGGGAAGCAGGTGGGATTTTAGTCTGCTGTGGAGGTTTCCACACGGAATAGGTTTTGTTTCTCTTGGATCAGTGGTGGGGAAAGAAAGCTACACTGAGTTTATAAGACCTTTTGGAATGAGTCTCCGAAACCCACAGCCAGACTTGGAAGCAGTGCAGGTTCTGCAGGGTGTCTGCAGTGTATCTGCTGGAAATAAAGGTAAACAGATTTCTTTGTTGTTGATGTTGCAGAATGTGCTATTTCATACATTTGTAAATCTTTGTAAATATGTTAATTCTGTTCCAAAGAAGACAAAGCCTCTAAGTAAACAAGAGGTGCTTACACATATGTGCACTGTGTCCCTGGGCTGCCAAGCAGTTCTCTTGGGAAGGAAGACACTCAGAGTCCTGGTCGGTGTTTTTTTGGAAGATTGCTGCTGAAATATATTCAGTGTGGTTCTTTCTTTCAATTAGACATATTTCTTCCAGAAACTTTCCAAGTAACAATAACATCCTTTCTCCGAAACATTGGCTATCTAGAAACAAAGTACTCCAGCTAGACCTCAAACTAATTAGTAAATTCTGCAGTGTTGCCTCCCTGGAGTTTTAATTCTGTTAATTTTTATCCTTTCCCTCTATGGGCCAAGTTCTCTGCATATGCCATAATTTACATAGAAATGGTAATTCTGGCTCAGAAGAGATGAGACCTCTTTACACAGATGAGATCTTGGGGCATTTGGGGTGAGCTCCAGTGTATAGATTAAATGGAAATATAAGACACATGGACTTAAGCAATGCTTCATACTGAAGTTTGGTTGTAAATGAAGCTTTCTTTTGTATTTTGATGCCTACTGAATCAAAATTTTACCTGTGGGCCAGGGGTGGGATTTGTCTGGGAATTCACGAGGTGAACTATCCCCTAGATTATCAGACAGTAACATGATGATGATTTTTGACTGTCCTTAAAATAATAAAACTCAGGCCCATAGTAGACTGTTGCACCACAGTAAAGCAAAACAACTGCTTCCAGAGGCTGCCAGGCTGGGTTTGTGTTCAAGCTCTCCTCAGGCACAATGGGCCACACACCGCTGCAGAGGGGCGGGTGGAAGGAGCAGAAGGGACATAACTGAAAGGGCTGCTCTGACAGCCAACACACAGGCTGATACATTCCTGTATAAAGAGGTGGCTCCTGAGATGTCGAGTTTTCAATGTCAGTTGTAGGAACCAGAGAGGTGGGCAGTGGCCTGTCTGTCTTCTTTCTCCTGATCTTGTTGTGTGCATAATAAATAGTTTTATCTTCTTCCCTTCTTGAAAGTCTTCTGTACCCACCAGATCCTAATGGGAACGATGTCACCTTTCTGTCACCTCATGAAAATATTTTTCATTCCCATGACACAGACCATCAAACTACATAGGATATGTAATTGTATTCTCAGTTGATTGAAGCAAAAGGTGATGCTCTAATATCTTATTACGATATTGGATATTAATTTCCTTCTACTCAAATGCAAAGATGAAAGTTCCTGTCACTAATGGACTAATACTTCATTTTAAAAAATTTACTTTAGAAACTGTTTGCATTACGTACAAGTCAAGCCGAAAATGAGACTCTTGGATTTTTCCTTGCCAAAGCAGATTTACCATTCAACTCTTGTGATGAGAAGTTTTATTCAACTGTTTATAGACCAGTTACTGACTATAAGGTATCCATGACATATATATTACCTAGTCGAATATTTCTTATAGGTGCATGCTGAAAACTGCTCATATAAAAAAAACATGAGGGTAATTTGGCTCCAGCTGTCACTGAGCCAAGAGCAGGCCTGCCCACAGCTGCCTGGGTAGGTACACCTTCAGATCCTTGTATAAAATATTCCTCTTCAACTGTCATTCTTGAAAACATACTTTTCCCCTATCAGTGTTCATGAATACCAAATAAAAGGTAAAGAAATTGCCCTCGAAGGAAACTCTTCATTTTTATTTAAATGAATACTTAATGAATCTACTTAAGAAGAACTTGCCTCAGGATATTTCTAGAACTATCTGTGAACAGAAACCTGTAAAATTAAAATATTAACTGTTAAACTTTATATGGAATGGGATAAACCTTTCTTCCTCTTTCAGAGGAATAAAGTTCTGTGGCAAAGCACACTGCACATGGCCGCTGCTGGTGTGGGGTGATAGTCTTGATGTAGGCAGTGTGTCCAGGTGTACTAACAGGCAAAGTACAGCAGAGAAAACATGGAATCCTTAGGCTCTTGATCCACAGTTTCAGCTTATTTGGGCTATTGGCAGTGCCTGTCTTGTTGAAGGTGCTGGCCCATGTCTGAACAAGTACAACTGTGCTGAGCAGCAGAAGTTCCTACTTTACTTTAGTGGGTGAGGTGTCCTATGCTGTTTTACAATGCAGAGCTTTAATTTGTAATATTAGTAGAAGCCCTTAATGAAACTTGATTCATTAAGCATCTTCATGCCCACAAGAAATGACGGGTATTACCATGTGATGCAGAGTGAGGCAAGGAAATATCTGGCATGAGACTTCATCTTTTGACTCAGAGGCTGCCCCTCTAGAAGGTGAGCATGAGCCTCGGGCAGATTGCTGTGGTGTTTGCTGGAAAAGGAGGAGGAGAATTTCAAGAGAAATATCTGCAGAGAAGATCCTGGCAGGCAAGGGGCAGGCTGAAGTTAGACTGGTGCCTGGAGCATGTGCAGGTGCTCAGAGCCACAGGCTGTAAACAGCAGTAGTTGTTTAAACAGAAGAAAAAAACACCTAGTGGAGTAAAATGTATTTTAGCCATCAGGATGCTCAAAAAGTAGAGTTTGCTGATTCCTCAGAATTATCAATAAACAACTATAAATTAAAAAACAAGATCACCTTCACTGAGCTACACTGCTGTTTCTTCGTCTCTCTGAGACCTGCAGCTCTACCAGCACTGTGCAAACACAAATGTTTCCTCAGCCATGCTGGCATGCATGGCACTGGCTTTCTGTGCTGGTTTCTGCTTCAAATCTCTGCTCATTTTCTCACCTCTTTCACCCTGTCATGTTCTCATTAAGATGAGATTATTTTTGCTCTGCTTTCCTTCAGTCTTTGCATTGGACTTCATTGTAATTTATTTACTGACCTTTTTTCTACTCTTAATGGTTTTGTTATTGACTGTACGATACAATAAGAGACTGAACACCTCTGTTTAATAAGAGGTGCCCCTCAGGATTTTCCAGGCTTGCTTTTATATCCTGTGATGAAATTCTGTATTTTTGACACCATTCCTAGACCCTGGAAAATGGTGAAAAACTCATTATTGATTCTGGAGGGACAGGTCTGATCACTAAAATTAATGAGACTCTAGGGTCAAAATTTTCACAGATCTAGCTGACTTCCATACCAATCCTCCTTGTGCATCTGAGGACGCAATCCAAACCACAAGTCAGTAAACAATTGACCTGTTTTTTAAGAGGATATGTCAGAGTTAGTGGGCAATGTACTTAGGCAGCTTGAGGCAGAATTGAGGTCTCATATTTTTTAATGCTTCTTATATTTATAGGTACTGAACTCTGAAGAAAAATGATGATGATCATCATGGTACATTCCTGTCAAAAACACAAGTCAGAGAATTTCACTGCACCAACTCTGTTAAAGCACATGTCAGAGAAACGCAGAGTTAATGATCCTCACATTTAAAATACACTCTGTATTTACAATCTGGATTTCACTTAAGCCCCTCACTATAGGCTCTATAAATTTCTCTTTTCCACTGTATAAACCTCTGCTCACTTCTCTCAGCACAAGTACTTAGAGAGCGTGACCAGATTCTGAAAGCCATAAATTCTATGAATTTTGCAATATTTTGTGAGATGCCTCAGTATTCCTTTCATTTGCTCTTTCTTTTTTTAACTATAAATAGAGCCTTCTTTCTGCAACCAGTCTCCAAAGGTCACCTTACAATGTTTTGCTATTTCCCGTATTAAGCAGCAATGCTTTTCAGCTGACATTCCAACTTCAAGTCATGCATATGAGCATGATGTGAGCTTGCTTCAGACCTCAGTGAGAGGGCTGCAAACAAGACTGCTGTATAATTGCCGAGAAAAATAACATCCATTGTCAAAAGGGGCACTTCATCAAACAAAATTTAGCTGCATGAATACAAGTGTCTCCAAATATTTGGTTCATGCTAAAAATATAGCACATTTATTAAAAATATATATTTATAAACATTGGTATGAACAGACACAGATGTTAAGCAAATGAGAAAGGAAAAATAACCATGTAATGTATTTCTCCCAACATTTTATCAGGTTTAGGCAGACCTTGCTCAATGGAATTGTTTTTTTCATGATTGCACCATATGTTCATTCTAAATAAAAAGCTTGTCAGATTCAATGTAAGTAAAAGCAAAAACCAAGAGAAAAAAACCATTTGACCTAACAGACACGTGATCTGTGCTATGAAGCTATCTTTGAGTTCAATCTTTGCGGGTATACAGCATACATTTCTAATTATATATAGTGTACAGTTTCTTTCTTTTCCTTTTTTTCCTTTCTTTTTTTTCTTCTTTAATTTTTTTTTTGAATTGGGTCAAAGCAACATACCCCTGGTGGATTTCTTCAAAGCTACAATTTATATAACTGCAGTCATTCTCCCCCAAACTGAAAACCAAACCGAAACGGAGAGCGCAGGAGAGAAGAGTTAAGCTTATTACTGTGTGAAAAAGTCTTGTTAAATTAATTGTGCTTCAGTCTTCACTGCCTTCAGGCAGTGCTTTTATGATGTGTTAATATAATACAGAGTCAATTCTGATTAAAGAACTTGTCAATAGTCAGCAATGTTTGTTGTCACTCTTAATGGCCGTTTTATCTGGGCTATTTGCATGCCTTCTAGTTTACAATGTTGTATAAATATACACAAAAATGATCACAATGAGGTTCAGAATTGTCCCAATAATTCCAAGCATTGCCAAGATGGTTTCTTCTTTGCTTTCCTTTTCTTGACTGCCTTTATCTTCCTCATTTCCACTAGTGATTACCATCTTGGTGGCCAGTTTCTTTATCCTCCCCTTCAGGATAACCTAGATTTAGGAACAAAAACATCAAAATGGAGTATTAGCTGGAATATCCAAACTCATATTAATAGCGGAGCCAATTGCAGAATTTTTGCCCCATAACATATTTTATTAAGAATTCACTTGAAAAGGATTAATATTTCTATTAGCTATTTAGTAAATAATTAAAATTATAGTTCAGCTATCCTGCGGTTTGCTTATAACCCTCTGCTTACCTGCCAGCAATCACTCCTAGCACACATAACCCATCTGTTATGTCATTATGAAGCTGCTCAGAAGTGTACTATGAGGTGTGACTCCTCCAGCATCAGTGGGGACTTTGTCTGCACCAGGGCTGCAGGAGATCATCTTGCCATGCTGTGGAGACCCCATATTTACACTCCAGTACCAAGAAGAGAGTGAGGGAAATAGAACTGAGAAGACCTTGCTTGGTTTTAGTAGGAAAAAAATCATTAAAGACAAAGGCATTTTGTCTCCCGATGAGAAGGAAGACAGCAGTGACTTCTTAATAAATAATTCAAAATAAAAGCAAAACCAAAATAACATCCATCTTGGCTTTTATTTTCCTCGTTCTTAATGTACGATGAAAAGTTACTTGCAGTGCAGTGAGCTGAAATGTATCGATCTGCCTGCAGGGAGAATACAGCCATTTCCCAAGCAACAGCCCCAGCCTAAAAAAAGAAGATTCTTCAAATGTGGGATGAGCCCTGACTTCCAGCACAGCTGAAGCCACAAACAAGGAAGCTCCCTTGGTCTTCCCACCATTGGCAAATATCTGATTGTTCAAATTAGAAATGGATAAGTTCTTATCTGTATTTATCTAACACTGCAAATTTTAATCACATGGGCAAACTAGAGTGTCCCAGAAAACTGAAAAATATTGGCTGGTCTCCCAATGCCAACTGATCTGCCAAGATCTGGGCTCAGGCAAAGCCCTTCTGCTGTCTCCCAAGCTGCAAACCATATCCCATCATATTTCTGCAGCAAAAAGCAGTGGAAGGATACAGAAAAAAACCTCAAACTGCTCTCCAACAGCTCCTGCCTAAAAGAGGAACTTGATTTGGTCCTTTAGTGGACCCTCATTCCTCCCTTTGCTAACTCACAGAGCAAAACCTGTACCTCCCAGGCAGTGTATATGTTCAGGGCGGTGAGGACTCCCCAAGAGCTGGCCACCACCTCTGTGGGCACGTCCCCTCCAGCAGGTATCATCAGAGCAGAGTCCTGACCCGCAGCTCCTCTGAGCTGCTTCTGCACTGCACAGCCACAGAGCAGCAGCCAGAGTAATGAAAGGATGGGAAGAACTGGGAGAGGTAAGGAAACCCTGCAATGGAGGGATGGAGAGGAAGAACTGAGGATCCAGATAAAACAACCTGTATTTTTGTCACATCTGCAAGTTGTTCATATACAGGACAGAGAATAACTGCTGGCAACTTCCTAGGAAGTGTTTGATTCCCAGCAGGTACAAGTGATTAGTGGCAAGTAAGGCAGAAGTCGGGCTCTGCAGAGGCCTTTGTACTTACACTTGCATTAACATTTACGTGTTTTATCTTATTCTAACCAGTGGATCAGAGGAAAAAAGGGAGTCAGAAACACAGCAGACAGCAGTCAGCAAGAGCAGGGGGCACCAATGAGAAGGGCATCAAACATCAGAGCATGATCATTCAGAAGGTCTTCGGATAACCTGCCCCAGGAAAGCAAAACTTCACAGGCAGCAGGTACCTCACAGGGATATGGTTCCTGCTGTCCCTCTCCAGACTCCCTTCCAGCCCTCAGAAACTGTGTCCAGAGTTCCTTCAGCCACAGCCATCTCCAACTCTTCCTGCAGGACCTACCTCTTGCAGCAGCAGAAAGGTTTTGTCATATTTGCCCCAGCTGGTGTCCAGAGGAGGGTTTGGCTGCACCTGACGGATGTCCTCCCTATCTTGTTAATTGCCACTGAGCAGTCAGTGGTATCTTAACAAGCAGCTTGTCTCTGGGAAATCACAGGAGAGTCCTACCAAAGCCATTGACATTAACGTCACAACCTAAGTGCATCCACTCCATGTGGCATCAGACCACAAACCCACATCCCAGGCTAGGACATGCAGCCATTACTTCACCCACAGAGCCATGAGTCATTTAGATATTGTGTTCTTTTACCCTTCAGTAACTGGAAGGTTTTCCTTCTGGCCAACTGTTTGCATTTCACTGTTTATTTGAGAAATCAAGTAGGATTACAAATATAGTCTGATAAAATCCCAGGCCTGGAATGCAAGGATTTGAGGGGAGACTGAAGTTCTTTCTGGCTGGTTCCCACATGAGCTGAACACTCTTGAATCAGCACTCTGGTTCCCACAGAAATATGATCATACCTAAGCATCTTGTGGGTCAAGACTTTCTGGCTTGAAAAAAGCCAGAGAAGGTACAATTTGACTCTGCATCCTGTGGTTTGGGCAGAGTTTCCCATTCACATCAAAAAATCCACCGAGAGTGGTGCAGAGCCCCAGCTGGGGTGGCTTTGCACTGCAGCCACTGGCACTCTCAACTTTGGTACAGTGACCCTGCACCACATGCACTAGGAAATCCTGATTCCAGGATTAATGTGAACAGAGGCAGCATGAGGGCTCAGAGAGCATCTGAGCTCCTGTTATTGACATCCCTATTCTTTTCTTAATAAACTGGGCAGCATGAAGTCGATATCAAATTCTCTCCTGCAGAACGCTAGATCCTAAAATTAACATCAATCTAAAAAGTAGCTAAATAATTCACAAATGAAGGAGACATATCAAAGGCTATTAGATATAAAGACAAAGCCTCTGTCTTAGCAAATCCTTGCATTGTGAATTTTTTGTAAGCTAGGAAATTATTCTGGAGAAGTATCACCACATCTTTGCCTTATTATTGAAGTCTCTCCCAGGCACCCATTACTGGCTACTGAGAAAGGCAGAGGTCCTTGTGCTGCACAATCTCTGATCTGAGGTTGTACAATCACATTTTTCCTCTTTGCAAGTTGTACTTATTAGCAAGGAGATAGTGGGTGGTTTCAATTCAGGTGACATGAATCAGACTGCCAGGTGATTACTGTCCCACTAAGGGGCAGGGACACTTCTCCCTCCCTTAACTGAGGGAGAAGTCCTCAGTGTGATGCAATGAAATATGCACAGAGAAGCTGGTGGCTGGAACATGATGAACATGAAGGAACAACAACGGGGCCCCATCTCTCTGCGTTGAGAGTTTACACAGGGGCTGATGCACAGTGTGATTTGTTGGAGGTCATCTCTGTGTGCCTATGTGCTGTATTTGGCTCATGCTATGGTGCAGCCTGAGGCTGCATAAACTGCATCTTTTTTGGTTGAAACCACTCCCAAAAAAGTGCTGCAGGAGCTCTTCTTGTGATATATAAACAATGAAAGAAATTTCAGCCCATGGCAGTAGAGATCCAGAGAAAAGCTGGTGTGAAGTAAAACCCCCAAAATACACACAGCGTGGGCACTGTCAGCACTGGTTTCCCGGGAGGGATTGCTCCAGCAGGTCTGCACTGCTCACTATTTTATACATCACCTAAGCTGCAAGAGGGAGTACACAATGGCTTGGTATTAAGAGGACTTTAACATTCAAACAGGACATGACTGGGACCAAATACAATTATATTAGTACTTTGCCAAATATAGCACTGTTGAAATCAAGGCAAGCATTGACTTTGTACAGTGAGGAGACCAGAATCAAAATTACTTCTCCATATGTAAGGACTGACCTTGGGAGAAGAGTAGCACTCTCCTAATGGCAGACTCAAGCCTTTAACCTTCACAGATCTTATGCTCAGAGCAGTATTTTTGCTGGCTGGGGTTTGTGGGTGTTTTTTGCTACTAGGGAAATACTTGCTGTCAGTTTTAGTATAATTACCCCAATTAAGAAAATAGAAAAGTCATCTGGCTTTCTGGGTACCTTTTCTCAGTCTTTATTATTCTCTTCTAGAAATTGATTTCATTTATTTGACATTATTTAATATTTTTACTATTCTTATGACACATTTTTCTTTTTATATTTTTCTGGTGGTACTTCATGCTTGACAGAAACAATCCTTTTCCTTACCCAGAACCACCGCTAGAACTGCTGAGATGGGAGGGCTAGAGAACACTAAATTTACCATTTTTTAAATAACTATCCTTCTTATTTAATTACTTCCTCATTAGGAAAGTACTTTCCTGCCACATCAAAATGAATGTCTTTCCTACTTCATTTTGTAAGATTCATCATTAACCTAACATCAGCCTTTGAAAAGATATGTATTCCAAAAAGCTACCCATTAAAAGATAAATATTCTGTGTATTCTGTACTGCACATGGGAGACAAGGACAGTTCAGTGGTTAGGACACTCCTTGCACTATTCATCTCCTTGCGCTTCTGCTGACTTCATATATATCTACAGGAAATCCACTTATTCTCTCTCTGCCTCAGTTTTTCATCAGTGGGATTCTTGGAAGAACAGGTTATTCAGCCTGCAGCAGAAAATGGTGTAACAAAAGTAAGGCCTCGCAAATATTTCTAAAAGAGGAACATGCTAATATGAAAAGTTTTAAATCCAGCTGTGCTATGAAATACACCCACTACCATCTCCCCAAATCTGTGGAACATGCTGCACATCACTGCCATTGCAAACAGTCCAATGAACCAGGCAAAGCATTTCTAGCAAAAGATCCTTTTGCATCTCTTCACTTGGTGTGACTGATCTAAAGGTGATGGCTTGATGGCAGGGCTTTCGAAAAGGCAGCAGCAAGTGCATGCTTGAGAATTTACTGCAGTATGTTTGTCACATCAAAGATACAAAGCACATCCCTCACAAAGCACCTGCCCTGACATATCTGACAGGTTTTGAATATGCTGGCACCTTGACTTGATCTTGAGAAAGTTTTATAATCTTAAATCATTTCTCCTCTAAGTCGTTATTTACGAGCTCCTCAAAGAGGCTGTGAGTGGAGGGCTCGGCCAGCTGCATCTGAGCTCCGGGAACTCAGAGGAGAGGAGGATCTTCCAGGCTCTCCCCGGGGGCCCTCCGTGCTCCTCCTGATCAGCCCCGTGCTGTCATGTATTATCTGGCACCTTGAAAACCAAGAATGGAAACTTCTGAAAACCTCCCAGGGTCAGATGCTCAGCTGGTACAAAGCAGCCTTCCTCCCCCAGTTCAGCTCAGCCACCTCCATTTACACCAGCTGAGGATATGGCTCCTTGTTTTCAATCTACCTTGAATATCAGCGAGCACAAATTTTGTATTCTTAATCCATAATCACAGACAATCACCAGCCAAATTGTTTTGATATTTAAACTTGTTTACAGTCCCCAGGCTATTAGTTGTGATGACACATTAAGAGATAAGAGAGCTTTAATTTTCTGAGGATAGTTCCACCCTCTGGGGATAAGAAACACGAAGCGGAAACTTGTTTTGATTAGCAAACTGAAGAGGGCACAGAAATCATACAAAGCAGAGTGTGAGTTCAGATGCTGCTGGAGCTGACACCTTCCCTTATCTCACAAACAAGTGCTCGAATTACAAAACAGGGAGGAGAGGCTCCTCGAGGATTTAACCTCACTTGAACATCACAGCCAAGTGCAGTTTTGTTCCTTTCCTCCTAATAAGTACTTCTGACCTCTTTGTCCTCCAAGGGCAAACTTGGGAATTTGGGTGCTTGGCTCAAATCCTGGACAGTCCACAAGCAAAATGCTGAGCAGGGCATTAAGTGCTGCTGCTTGTGATGTGCAGGAGGAAGGCATGCTTGGCACACACGTTTGTGCTTGTTTGCTGTTCTTTTTCTAGGGATTACATTGTCACATTCTCACTTCCGTGATGACTTTGTATCTGCTCTTGATCCTTGTGCTGTTTTTACTGGGCAGTCCTCTCCTAAACTCCAGTAATACAGGATGCTGTCAGCTGTCAGTCAAGATCCTGCTAGAGAAGCACTGATAGGTGCAGGGAAACATATTTGCATTTATTCCTAGAGCTGGATTTTAGGGAACTGAAAGGCACCATGTGAATGCAAGATAAGGCCAAGAGAAGCTCTGGGGTCGTAAGAAGCTTGACTAAAAGCTCATCCAGGCACACCAGTGTGCAGAGGCAGTGCACGGTATGTATGCAAAGCAGAGGAATCGGAATGGAATGAGCAGAAATTAAACACTAGAAATCAGTATACCCAAGAGAAGCAAAGACCTGCCATAAGAGAAGGGAGAGGGGAAACTAGGAAAGGTGCCCATGGGGAGGTCTTTCATTAGAGAAAAAAAGATCAGAAGAGCAGGAATGTGAGCCAGGTTCAATAACACTCCCCAGCAGTGAGCTGAGAGACCAGTGCCTAAAGCGAAGGGATGTCTCAGCGGAGAGAGGACACAAGCACTTACATAGTCCTCAAGCAGGAAAATAAACCCACATCAGACTGCTGCTCTGCTGCAGGTTTTAGTCAGTGGGAAATACTTGCTATTTATAGCACTACAGTCAGGATATTTCCAAAGGTCTCAGCAATGTGAGACCCCTTCCAGAACGAAGGGAAGCACTCAGCAGCAAAGAGGTTACTCTGAGAGGGCAGAATTTAAATAAGTAATGTATTACAGGGCTCATCCTGCTCTCCACCTTGGGTCTGATCCAGTTTGTTCTGGCAGCCGTTTTTGTCCCCCAGGCAGCTTAGAACTCAGAGGAGGAAAAAGACTTGCTGCCAGTTTTACAGTTTTACCTTCCTGCTCCTCATTTATGTCTGTGGGACTACTCACAGCCCTAATATACTCAGGATACATAAGTTCTATTGTAAAGAAATCAAATGTTTTCCATACAAATATCCTTATCTTAGAAACAAAGCTATGATCCATAGCAGAACAATGATCCTCAAGCACCAGGCTGTTACTACTGTGCAGGCAGTGCCATCCCCAGGCTCACTGACAGCCTTTGGCTCCTCCACCTACAGCAAGGCTTCCCACGGCAGGATTCATAAGGCTTCACGAGTCCTAGTTTCCCAGATTGTGAAAGAAACAAACCGGACCGAAGGGAGAGCAAGTTACCCTTTCCCCCACAGTCCCACCTCCTTTGGTATGAGATGTACTATGAAGAATGAATTGTTACAGATCAAAATTAACAGTCTATATAAAACACAACTGAAGGAAGCATTTATGATTAAAAGTCCAAATTTAACAAGTCCAGAGGTTATTAATTTTCTGGTTCAACCTAAAGAGGGGTGATAATTCAGTGTGTTTCTGTTTGGTTTAGACTGGCCAGCCTATTTTGTGTTCACAAGCCATTTTCCTGATACACAGCACTTTGCTTGGTTGCCCAGTACTAATGCTCAGAAGCAGAAGTGTTTGACTCTCAGTGGTACTGGAGCACACATTTGCCATATTCCTCCTTTTAAATACTCATTATTTCTTTCCAGATCTTTAGATTTCCACAGTAATACTTCTGGAAGTATTGCTCAGTTTTATTAGAAAAAGTCAGATGATTCAATTTCTGCTTCTATTTGTTGCTCACATAGAGGAAAATTAAATCCCGCCTTGTTGGAAGTTAGTGACAATATTCTCTCACATTTACTGAAGTCAGAGTTCATGGGCTACCTTTCACTTTAGGAAGCAACAAGAAAGTCTTTAAGCTGAATAAAGACAAAAATTTGTTTAATAAATGAAAAGCAAGGAACAACTTTATCCCAGGAGTAGTCAGGAGTTAATTTAGTGCATGAATGCAGCTACTATTAGTAGCATCTTATTCTTTGACTTGATGATACCCAATATTGTTTTCTTTCTGTTCTGGTATTTTGCAATCCAGACTCTTCAGTGAACCTGTCCCTACAGCGTCCTCTAACAATGAGGTCAAAAGATAATTAAGGGACTTCTGAAAAAGTATCCACTTGTTATTTGAACTTGTTTTTCACTCTTCATTAGGCAATTTGGGACAAAATGAGTAATTGGCTTTTATTCTTCAAGCCACCTAGAATGCTGTAAGTCTCTTACCATATCCCTGTAGCCATCTTATTTCAAGACTGACAAATCCCAGTCTGTCTAGTGGTATCCTTATACAGAGGCTAGTCCATGCTTTTGGTTATTTTTCTTGCCTTTCTCTCTGGCTTTTCTGTTAATATGAAGGAGTTTTAAGCAGCAGATGGCAAAACCTTTCTGGGCTTCAGGTATTAATTTCCAGCCTGTGAGCTGAAGATGTATTGTCCTTACTCCAAAGATTTTGTCATTTGCACATATCAAGGTTGGCAGAAAGGACGCTTTTCATTCAAAGAAGAAAAGAAAAGAAAAGAAAAGAAAAGAAAAGAAAAGAAAAGAAAAGAAAAGAAAAGAAAAGAAAAGAAAAGAAAAGAAAAGAAAAGAAAAGAAAAGAAAAGAAAAGAAAAGAAAAGAAAAGAAAAGAAAAGAAAAAAGAAAAGAAAAAAGAAACTAACATTTCTTCCTCTCACACACCAGAAATTATGATAAAGATTTGAAGTTTGAAGCCAGAGCTCTCTCTTGCAGTCTTTTGCCTGTCTTTCCTGAGGTTAACAAAGCAGAACAATAAAAATCTATCATGAGAACATCTAGATGCTGAAAAATTCAGATATAAAAAAATAAACAAACAAACAAACAAATAAATAAAATCTGTAGAAGTCTAAAATTTGCAACTTTTTTTCCAGATAAAAGTAGTAATAGCTGAAAAAGCTTTGTGAAAGAATGAGATGCTAAAGTATCGCTATAATTTCAGACCTATTTTTCTATTTCAAGGGCATCTCCAGGCTTCTCTTTTAGAGCAAAAATACATTGAAGCCCTGTTCAAGGAAAAAATGCAATATCCAAGTCTCAGAGAAAGACAGGTCTCCGTTATCTGCCAGAAGGCACATAACCTCTGTCATAAGCAATTTGAAGATCTGCCCTCACCGCTGCATGTTGGAATGGAAACCGAGCTGTTTCAAAGACATTTAAGAAATATTAAGAGAAGGGAAAGTGACATAAATTTATATTAATTTGTTGCTATATAGTATCTCCAAGTTCAGCCAAGGCCAGAAGATAATTTGGCCTGTAATGGATCAAACTACCTTTAGCTCAGATGTGACCCCTCCTTACAAAATAAATGTGCTCCAGAAGAGCATTCAGAAGCCTGAGGGATATAGAAGTAGAGTTTCTCTAGGAAAGAGCTTTTAGTGTGTAGGTAAAACAACAATCTTTAAAGCCTAAAATCTCCACTTTTACTTCCATCTATATCTTTATTCCAAAATTAATTATTAATTATGGCTACATTAAGGGACACTACAAAGAAATCTAACCAACTGACACTTTCTGATTTAGGAAAGTTGTGTTCAGAGTTTCTTTAAACAGTTTTAAAATTATAACTGTTTGGTTTGAAATTATACTTGCCAGCCATTAGTCTCAGGAAAAATATTTTTGGAGAAAAAAATCACCCAGTTCTGCTGTTTATAGGAATGATACTTGCAAACCACTTTTTTTTATCCATATAAAGACCTGACAACAGTTTCTGTGAAATACTCAAGTATCTTCACTTGGAAGCAAGGACTGCATTTTCAATTTTACTGTGGCTGAGATGGCTTGATATAAGTGCTGGAGAAGATTTTGTGTGTCTGAATATATTTTTAAGTGATAAGTTTTGTAAAAGAAAGTACTTCTCTTGTAATTTCTTTTCATGTTTAATTACTCTCCTAGCTCGGTGGATCCTTGCAGCGCTCCGATAGGTTGAAATGACATTGACAGTTTTCACTAAGAAAATTTGAACAGCAGAAGGTTTTCATTTTGCTTTTAAAAATATATTCTTTGGGGTTTTTTGTAATTAATTTACAAAGACCACCCAAGAATGCCACAATTAAAGGTGATCCAGAAAGAATTCAGCCTCCATCTGTTCATGCATTATCAGGTAGGCTTTAGCAAAGCAGTAAATTTCAGCTTCAGTCAGAGCACCACGCGTTTGCCATAGCAGAGCAGAAAAAGTAAGATTTTTCTTGTAGAATGTTTCAGTTTCTTTTTTTTTTTTGGTCAGAATTTAAAGGTGTCAGGAGAATCTGAGAAGAGAAACAGAAGCCTTTTGTCTGCAAGCCTGAGCTGCTGCTCTGAGGAACAGGACAAGTTGCTCACACCGTGCTTTTCAAACCTGTTCCCCTGGTGTGTGTTTCTGGGAGCCTGCCTTGGGCCTGGGGGGTTGGAATATCTGAAAGTGGCAACTACTGGCCAGTCGTGTAGGGAAAGGTAATAGGAGCTGCAGGATGTGCTGCCAGGTCCTCTGAAAAATTTACATTAGACACCCACAATTATGGATACTTGCGATCTTGCTCTTTTTTTTGCCTTAGGTTACCATCTGTACTAGGGAGTAATGATACTCAGAATTGCTATTAAGATGCTATAAATGGAAATTAGTCAGTGTTTGCACGTGGAAAGGACCCACACGGTGGAACACCCTGGAATGCCCCAGCGGGAGATCATTTTGCCTTCACAGCAGAGTCTGAACTACTCCTTGAAAAGAAAATCAAGTATTGAACTCACAAATGGAGTCATTTATTATGCACACCAAGTGAGACTCGGATCCTGCGCAAAAATAGTCTGTGACTGATGCACCTGTGCAAGGTGGCAAATTAATGGAGTAGAGACAATTTTGCTTACAGCATTTCTTAGCTTCAAGTGCTGAGCTGTGCAACCTTGATAATGTTCTTTTCACATAGTGTTTTGTGTGTAATTATTACCTGTATCAGCCCAAATTTAAAAATAGAGCACTTCCCTATTGAATGCCTCTTTTAGGGCACAGTTGCAGCTGACTTTTAAAGGTTCCAATACCCTGCAACTCACGCTGAAGGCTACTGGCAGTGCCGCAGCAACACCATCCAAATGCTGAAAATTTCAAAGCCTCTTTCAAAGCCCTGGGATGAGCACTCCAAAATGGAGGCAGCTGAAAATCCCTTGCCACTTGTAAAATATTAGATATAATAAGATAAAATAGCAGATAATTTGAGGAAGAAGCTAGTTTCTAAAACAAAGTTCTCAAAGTAGGGTAACACTCCAGGCAACCAACTCCCACACCTTTTATCATCATCATTAGTCATTTATATTGCAGCAGCATGCAGCAACCCCTGCTGACGTCTGGGCTAGAAACCAGACACAGATAGTGGGAATGATACCTAGCCCAAGCAGCTTGCAAAATTACAACAGTATGAAGTATATGAAAGGGAGGGAGGAAGAGCAGAAGGTTGAAGTGGGTTGCTGAAGGTCGATTTGCACAAACCTGGCACAGCTGGGAGAGTCAGGGCCTCGATCCATGGGAGCAGCTGCCCCTCTGGCTCGTGCTCTGAGTGAGCATGGCATGGGAGAGAGATGGTAGCTCGACTTGTGCAGGTCCCCTGCTCCTGGGGAAACAAGCTGGTTGTGCCAGGAGTAACACATTTGGGAAAACACAAGGGCAAGGTGACACATCCCCCCTTCAGGTCTTGGGGTAGAGCTCTGTGGCACAGCAAAGAACTGAGATTTGGGAGTGAAAAGGTCACAATTAACTTACAAAAATGCCCTGGCAAGGCCATTGGGACAGGCAGTGAAGAAATTAGCATGGGAAGAGCTGGTTTTCCTAACCCCTGTGCACTGGCGCATTGCTGTAGCAAGTGCTTGCTGTTGGGAGTTGTGGGTATCACAGGGTCGCAGAACGGCTGAGGTTGGAAGGAACCTCTGCAGGGCACCTGGTCCAAACCCCTGGTCAGGCAGGATCACTGACAGCCAGTTGCCCAGGGAGTTTTTCAGTATCACAAAGATGGAGACTCTACAACCCCTCTGTGCAGCCTGTTCCCCTGCTTGGTCACCCTCACGGTTACTTGCTTCCTGAGCTTCAGAGGTTTCCATGGTTTAGCAAAATATTTCACCTTGCCTGTGGAGCAAAGCCACCTGGATTTGTTTCTTTTTTCTTACAGCTTGTTCTTATTCTCTTTAAAAAGATAAAACTGATGTGGCCGTAGATCTGGAGAGATTATTTGCACGTCTTCCAACTCTGTACAGTATGCCTAACAACCCAAATCTCTGTCTGCAGTGGGTACTGCACTATATAAGGAACATATTTTGATAGCTAATGTAATGCAACATACACATCATGTTGCCTCAAGCTCGTGGTAAATTGTATCTGTTTATATGATGCATCTTGACATACTCTAATGTAGTGCTAGTAATTTAAAACAGTGACCATATAAAATGTGAATAAGACCAAGAACATAGCCACAAATTTTGCTGACTTTTTATGTTACAGTATTCACTAGCATATCGGTAATTCTTCATAAGGATTTTGAGAAAAGAATGTATATTTTGCCACATTTTTCTTCAATGGACACAAAGTCAAATTCCATTCACAAAACCTTGAGTAAAATTACTGCTAAAAAGAAAGCTAATCTGGATTTATAACCCCGGAACAGAGAGCTAAGTTTAATCCTGATTTTTTTTAACATATAATGGATTAATTAAAAATATTGCTTGCAATAAAGAGGCTGCTAACAATAAATAAAATATTCATAGTATCTGAATTATGCAAAACTGGTCATTGGAAATGATTGTAAGTCCCAGAATCCTTATAACACATAAGGAGATCACTGAGTCCCACTGCACCAGTGTGATAGGTAAATAAATAGCAATTTGCTTGGAAACAGTAGATTGGACAGTGTTTCTTTAAACTTTGTTTTCAAAACAAAGTGTTTATGTGTTATGAGTTATTGACCAAAATGTTCTGCATGTTCACACAGATCTGGGTTTTATTCTAGCTGCTGTCACACCATGCCTGTAGGACTGATGTTTTCTCCATTATTATACTTTGCTCACATTTGTAAAGTATCCATTTGGCTTTACATGTATTTTCAAAGCCAGATGATCCTCTAGGGAGATTTTGATCCACTTCTTTCCCTTTCGTGATCTAAGGCAGCATCAGGGAGTGCTGGGATGAGTTGATTTGGAGAACTGACCATACTAGTGGGAAAAAACTTATGGTCATAGAGCATCTAAAACCCATGGAAAATGGTAGCCCTGTTCTTCAGGCTCTGGTGAGAAAACAGAGTTTCCTCAGGAAACAAAGCTGAGAAGTGAATGCTAATCATAGCAGAGATATTCAGCTGTTTTCAGTTCATGACATTTGAAGAAATTCTAATAGAAAAAAATCAAGGATTAAAAAAACCCCAACCACTTAGACCAAACTTCTCCAAAGGCTATTCGAAGGCTGAACTAAATATTAATTCAGGTTAACCTGAAAATGCTGATCAGAATCATTCACACTTTAAGAGAATATTTGGATTTTCTTCACTATGTAGGAAAGAAATGGAAGACTGCTTGATGGACAAAAGTCAGTGCTGCTCCAAATCTGGACCAAGAAATGGCACCTTCTAGTGAATACTCACAGACATTGGTAAACATAACTCACCTATTCTAGGATACCATTGCATTTCTAGATATTATGATTTTAAAACCTATCTGTAATGTAGATTAAACAGGCAGTCATACTGCTAAATGTTAGATGTGAAAGGAAAAAGACTACGTGACTGAAAAATTGCATGTGCAAAGTGCTTTAAAAATACAGTGTCATTCTACCACCCATCCAGAAAACCTGAGGCAGAGGAAGATGAAAAATTTTATCTAAATTCATGAAGCTGCCCACTGCTCCAGAGAACCAAATCCTTTTTCTTGATTTCCAGATCAGCAGCCTGTTCTTTGGACCACATTTTGTGTCTGCAGCCTCTGGTTTAAACTGATGCAGCTCAGCTTCAGTTTATACTGGTTGAAGAGTTGCAGCATAAGCTTTTTAAGAAGTCATTTTGCAGCACCAACTATTTAATTCAGCTTAACAGAAACATAGAAATAGAAACAGTAAAATGTCTTTTGACCTTTGCTGTTGGCTACAATCAAACCCATGCAACAAAGAGAGCAGAGAGGAAATGTTGGACATAGGCTCGAGATGAAAAAAACATTTGGACATGTAACACAGTACACCGGAGAAAACATTCAAGAACAATTCATTGTGCTGACAATATTATTCCTATAAGGCTGAAAGGGTCAGTGCCATCTTAGATTATGCACTGTACAAGTGCCAGCCGTAGAAGAAGACCCACCCACAGGCCCTACACTCTTGGGCAGAAGGTCACTAAACACTAGGAATTGATCTGTGGCTCTAGAGACTCCAAGGAGGGGCACACAAAAAACCCCTAAATGAAATGTGCAGGTTTCTTTTTGTTATTATACAGACTACTTTGCTAAAGATGATGAATAAAGCCTTAATAATGACACTATCCTGTCCTGTCAATCCAGTGTAAATGATGAATGAAAATAAATTAGCACAACTCAGAAAAACATTCTTAAACATTCTTTTGATACAAAAACAACCTTCCAAAGATTTCTCTTTGTATAAAGTAATTTTTCTCCAAAGAATTCCCAGCTGGTTAATTGCTTTCACACGAACCTGTCTAGCTTAAGAACTCAAGCTAAGTCCTACTTTGCTTGTCCTATCAGTCCTTAGCTCATCCAAACTTCACTGACCCAGGTGGCATATCCAGCTCTTGTGCTCCTCGCAGGGATTTTATGTCACCCTCTAAACCACTCTTTTTTAAGCTGACACCAAAAGCCATGTTGTGCATGCCACGGGTCCAAGAGGAGACAGCTTTTTCACCCAGTGATTTCTTCTGTTGAGTTTGGCATGGGCAATACCTCAGCCAGACCACAGACCTGGCTCTCCATCTCCATAAGCCTTTCAAGCTACCATCTGAGATTTGAACCATACTTCTTATTTCCTTACAACTCTAGATGTCAAGCACACTCCAATAATTCACATAGAAACCCTGCACGGTGACTGGTGACTGAAGTGCAGCCAGCTCTGGAGTGAAGCACGGGCAGTTACAAACCAGACAGCCATGCCAAATGGTCCAGAGGAGAGGAAGGGATGCAGATTTTTTCTGAAGAGAAAGATTATGGCAAATTTATACTGGGAAATATCTTATTCCATGAATCAAAAGACTCAACCCTTCTTTGCCAAAAATTGAGGAGCCTAAAAGCTCATAACTCTACATTAGTGCAGCAATTATATTAGCTTTCCTGTACTTTAAAAACCTGAGAAAAAAGTTTAATGTTTCTGGCTTTGCTTTTTAAATAGAAAGTGAGAGTTACACTAGACGAACTCCAATTTAAAATCTCAGCGGGGCTGACAGCTCTGTTGAAGAAGAAAGCTTTTCACAGTACGGGCTTGTGGACTGATTTTAATAATGGACATTTTCTTTCCATAGATCCAATATTTATGCTCTTGTTGTTATTTTAAAACCTGACTAGGGACGCATAAATCTGCTCGTATCATAATTACACTCACCTACATTTCATGCCTGTAATCAGACTAGGACCTATGGCAGAAGCCATAGGGATATTGGGCAATCTATTCTGCACAGATAAGAAAGACTCCAGGTAATTTTCCAAAAGGATAATCTATTTTATGGATAATTAACTTTGTCAATTTTTCAGGAAGCTAAGGTTTTGTCAGGAGAAGTTTTTGGCTTATTTCTGAAAGTAAACATTCAGAGGATTTCTGAGTCTTTTTTCTTGAGTTCATGTGTCTTTTTCTTACAACTGCTCCCAAACTCTTGTTCCTTTCTCCAGCCCTTGCTTCCCCGGCGCTTGCAGCACTGCTGCAGCTCACTCTGTTTGGCAGGAGTGGAAAGGAAGACAGATGCAGGCTGGTCGAGTCCTTCCAAGAGAAAGCTTAGGGTCGTACAGCTCATATCTACACTGAAACCCCCAGAAATAATCCAAGAATCAGGCTTTTATGGAAACCCACTGGCAGAGTTTTACGTTTAGTACTGCTGCTTCTTGAACTACAAATGTCAGAAGCGTATCTGTAATGACGCGCTGCTGCAGGCTGGCTTTGGGAAACCCTTCACAAAATTCTGTCAGTGAGGCTGGGTAAGTTCCCTCCTCCTATGAAGTCATCCATTCTGGTCACAGCTACACTCTGCATTGTCCCTGGGGCTAAAGTAAACATTACTGAGGAGAAAATGTGCATGACTTACAAATCCACAGCATTTCACCACATGCAGATATTTGCAAATATTTAAGAACGGAATAGCTTTCTCACAAGTACCTGCATGCATACCATGCTTAACCAACACGTGCCACTTTCTGTACACTGCACAGCCAGTTAAGAACAAACTCTTCTACACTGCACTTCCAATTACAGTTTTGGTGGATGCTGTTGCCTATCACAGGAAGGATGTTTGAGTGGCCAGAGCACCAGGTGGGGACTGAGGAGTCACGGCCTCTGGGGTCCTAAGAGCACCTGCACGAGCACAGGGACATCCTTTGCAGTTGGGAAGTTGGTCAGCATGAACAATTTTGGCTCTGAGAAACCGTATCTTTGTCCTCCCCTCATGTTAGCACTCTCTCCCCAGTCATATGCTGCCGGGACAATGCTGTGCAGAGCTACTAAACATTTTATTAAAGCACATGATTGCCATCTTGTCAAAGCACTGTATGGGCTGCCTCTTCCTCACAGCTGCCAGGTGGTAATTGCCAAGCAGGAAAACAAGGATTTGCAAAAATGACTGTGCTTTATAGATGGCACATTGCCCTTTCTCACAAGCCACAATCCCTCTGTTAGCACAAATCTCTGTTGCCTTCCTTCTGTTTTCTCATTCCTGACTTCTTGTAAATGCTAATTTTGATTTTTTTCTTGTGTCATTTTGCTGTCAAAACTGTAAACACTAGAATATTGCTAGGCATCACATCAAAGGAAGATTTACAGATGATTGATCTTCATTGTTTTTTAATATTTTACCTTTCTTTTTTTAACAGCACAGTAAACAAGACATTTAAAACTTCCCAAACAAGGCTTATAAATTCACCCTGTTCCAACTTTTCCAACTTGCAGTAATTTATAATTGACATCAGCTGTTTCTCTGCTACAGTTACAGGACTGCTGCACACATAACTGTGCCCGAGGAAGCTGCCACCTGGGCAGGTGGGAGCAGAAGTCTCCTAGAAAATAAAAGGCCTCCACCCCCATGAGGAACAGCTACCTGAAACCACAGCCACAGTCCTGCTACACCCTTTAGGTGCACCCCAAAGCCCATGCCCTACCATCTTTCCCCTGCCTGTTGCTTAATCCAGCTAGATCAGTGCCAGCTGGGTACATTTATACACATTGTTCAGTGCAAGTGTAAACAAAGACCTAAAATGGAGTTGTGCTGTCATTTTACAAGGAGAAAGAAGAAATCAGCTCCTTTCATTATCAATCATTCTCATGGAGTTTTGTGGCTGACAAGCAGGCTGCTTGAGAGAAACAAAACAAGAGGTGTGATAAATCTTGGAGATACCCAGCTGTGGAGCAGCAATTCTCATAGCAGTGGAGATGTGTGTGCAAAGGCATTGTGCAGAGACACAGAGATATGCCCTGAACGTTTGCCGAAGCCTCAAGTATGTGGCAGATACATATCTGAAACAGGAAATGAATGGAAAGTAAGTTTCAGATGAAGAAATAAAGTGCAAAGCCAAGGTACATTTGTATTTTCTACCACAGCAACTTGTACTAGTGGTGAAGGTGAAACAAGCCAGTGATGTGATCCAGCTGTGGAAGAAATCAGTGGCACAATTCTCACTGACCACCACGTACTGGATTAGGCTTTGAAATCAGGAGTTGACTAGATGAGCAACAGTGAGTGAAACAAAATAAACTTTGTAGTAACCTAGTCACCCAAATTGCTAGCGTAGGTATAGACCCTACAGCCCTGTGCTAGTCCCTGAAAATGAGACACCTGGTAAGTTATCAGCTCCAGTAACCTCAAAGAAAACCATGCAACAATGAAGATTCACAGAAAGCCCCATTCTTTTGTCAATCCTACTCTTGTTTAGTAACAGCTTATAAGGAGAACACCCTCTGCCTCATGCTGCAGCACGGCTTTCTAGCGTAGGTAGTTAAGGAAAAGTACAGTTACACCCAGAGAGACATCAGTAAAGATCTGTGGCAAGTGATCCTCTCTGCAAAAGGCTTTAAAGATAATGAAAGTATTAATCATTAATACCAAAAATCAACATAAAAATCCACATGTCATTCTGATAACTGGGACCAAGTATGTAGTAAAGCTGATAGTGAAATTAGTTGCTATCTTTTTGGCATTCTGAGTGCTTGCAGAATTAGTTATGGGAGTTGCATTCACTCAGAATTTAATTCTGTAGAAGAGGCTGTTTCTCTTATCATTTCTTCAATATCTACCCCTGTCAGACCCTGATCTCAATAACTGATACTAGCTGCAATCTATGTGATAAGCACAGAACAAAAAGGTTCTCGAATTTCAAGCACACCCTCCTCTTGGTAGGATTCACGTTCTTGGATGAGCTTGTGCTGAGGCTCACAGCCGTTCTGAGCTTCTGCAGGTGCAGCAGGGCCAAATCCTGCCAGTGGCTCACAAAAGCAGCTCCTGCTGCTGTCTCCTGCCCACAGCCAAGGGCAGCACTGACGTCTCCTCGCCCTCACTGCTTTCCATGTGTCCTTCAGGACCTGAACTGCACATGTACTGTAATAGATCCAAGAGGTTTTCTTTGAGTCCATGGTCCTGTACAAGCATAAATCAGTGTCTGTATTGGATTCTAGGTTATGTGAAAAGCACCGGCTTTGCAAATTTGTGCTTTATGATCCAATCAGGAGGCTAGAAGCAGCAAGTCCAAATCCTGAGAGGGTTAAGCCAGTCAAACTACATCAGCGAACACGGTCTGAAAGGGTAGGCATTGTTTGGCATGTATCTTAAGCTGTCAGGAAGAGCAGCCAGTGAGCAATGCAGTACTTGACCTGTCAGCATGATACAGATCATTTACATAGCTTTTTACAAACATTAACAGATTAATCCTCACCTTGGGACACACAAGCAAGGTTCAGTAGCCCTGACAAACAGATCCGGAAGCTGTCTCCCACAGTGATGGTAACCTGATTTCCAGGAGGATCAGCATTTTTACATCTTGTAAAAGCAAAGAGGATGGGACCTTATACCTTCAGAGCAGGAGGAACAGAAGTGTGAAGCAGATAGCATCTTTAGCTCATCTTCTTGTGTTTGTGGGGACCTGGGGCTGTGGGGACTTTCTTAAGTGCTCTATCCTGGCTCCTGTTCAATTCACACCAGCTGTGATAATCTCAAGTAGGATGGTAGCTCTCACCCCGGCACTGAGGACACGGGCGCGTTCATGTGCAAAGTACTGCCTTTCACACCCAAAGCGTAAAGCAAACCAAGCAGCTGAAGTGGAAAAGTCCTACCTGGTTGCAATTTCCCTACCCAAACAGCTACCCAAAGCATCTCAGCTAATCTCAATGGGATCCTTTTATAAAAGTAGTAGCAGTCATCATATGAGTGAAACTGAATTCTGAGCACAGAGGTTGGGCTTTGCATTGAGGAGCAGGGAGGATCTGTGATGGATATGGCCCACAGGATCACAGTGACAGAGCTCATAGACCTAGAAACAAAGTGGCACATGGCCATGGCCCACGAGGCCACGCTGGCTGGTTTTTTCAGTTACCTGAGAGACATGATTTGTGCACACATCATTTATGCAGCTGAGAGGTCTGGTCTTAGCAATATTAGTGAGGGCTGAGGAGCTCTCTGTAAGCCACAGGGGACTGGGAGATCAGGTCCCTGGTGACGCAGGACAGGGTGTAATCCCACAGGTGTGACCCCTCACAGGAGGGACATGTGCACGCATGCACTGAAGGCAGGAGAATCTTGGTTTATACCCACATGCAATGCATGGATGTACCCAAATGCACTGTCATGGAGTTTAGACATGTGTGTCCATATGGACTGGGATAGACACAAAAAGGATCAAGGGAAGATGAATCAGTACAGGCATCTGCACCTGGGACACCTGGGCAAGGAGGACAGGACACCAGATTCTTTAGATATAGAGTAATTCATGTACTGTAACTTGGTAAAAAAATTTGACTGATTTTAACTGAAGGTCTCTGTTTTGTGAAGGAAATTGCTTATTGATCCTGTCTGCATCATATTCACACTGTGCTATTCACATGCTTAACCTGGAGAGACTCAGAAAGGTTTTTTCTCTCTTCACACACAACTTGACTTCTGCAGGGAGATGCTGCACCTCCACGTGAGGCTGCAGCAAGGGGCTGTGGGTGGGAAGAGTTTGTGAGGTAAGCAACATTAGTGTTCCAGGTATTAAAATCCTTGTGACGCCCATTTGCTGTGCCTTCTTCATGTACTCATAATATCTGCTGAAAGCCAGATGAGAGGTCACAAATGGATTTGGAGATAGATTCAGCAAAACTATTGTAGGATTCTCTCTGTACCATTACACATGGTCTACTTATGGTTTTTTGGGTTTTTTTAGTGATGCTTTTGATCTATCATCTCTTTTGAAACATTGCAGATGCGATTTGTGTTTTTTTACTAGTTTGCTAAAATTCAGTGAGAAATGGAGCAGATACTCAGGACACTTCAGCATTAAACATCCATTGCATGGTTTTCAAGGCGGGGCCAACAACTAGACTGAAAGACAACAGTGATCCCCTAAAATTCCTTTTGAAAGCACATGAAGAGATGAAGAATTTGTGGCATAACAATTAGGAACAGAAGTAATAGATCAGCCCTTCCTCAATCCCCTCCAAAGTGCTCATGATATTAAAACCCTGCAATGAGGTACATCACATTACACAGTCAGGGTGTAGCCAGTGAAATGACACATTGAAACATGCTGAACATTTCATGAAGGAATGTCAAAATTGCCACTACCTTTATGCTGAGCCAACAATACCTCAGAGTGGCTCCAGAGGAAGAGGTACAGTGTAGATTGTCATGCATTTCCCCAGCAGTGTTTTCAGAACTCATCCAGCTGTGCCAGGCTTCAGAGCATTTTGGTGCAACATAAAGAATCTGCTATGGAATGAGGCCACAGGACCCCAAACCAAAGGGCTGTGACGTCACTGAAACTCTTCCTTATAGGAAAGGTTTGTTTTCTAGCTTTCATTAATACATATCGAGGACAAGTACTGTGCTCAGCAGCACAGAAACAATACTATCCTAAGGCCCATTGTGGTCATCCATTAAGAGCCACTTTCAAGAATTCTTTAAAAGCTTTTCTGAAATCCTACTTTCTCCTGCTAAGTATTTTGTAGTGCTTCTGTATTCAGTGAAAAGTTACATTTACTGTGAACACCTGAACAAAAAACTGTTTTACCCTGTGTTTTGTTTAGATGCAAAGTAAAAAAAGGAATTGCAACACACACTCTTAGACAGTCTTGTCATCACCTTTCCCGTTCAAAAAGTTACATGGTTTTGTTTTCAAACATCAGGCTTGTCTTTCTTAAAGGAAAGTTTCTGGCATTCCTAACATAGTTCAGTAAAATCTCACTTTGCAAACAGTATTGCTAAGTTTTGGGATATGTCAAAATAAAGTCCTAATTTTTCTCATCAAATCTATCACACTTTCACATGGAGGAGAAAGTGTTGCTTTTCGATATCTAATGACATATGCATAAAATGATAAATCACAAATTTTCAGAAGTTAAGAATATGGACTGTATTAATATTCTCTGAGGCTCTTACAGTGAATGAAATTAATTATTTATTTTTCATTATTTATGTTGGTGGACTTCAGTTGTTCTCCAATATTTCTTAGCCAAATAAAAACCACTTTACCTGTCAAAGTTCGGTAATTATCCAACTACAATAATTAGATTTATTTTCCTGACTCTTAATGTTGTAGAAAATATGCAAATATTATAAATCCTACAGTCAGATCCTCAAAGGTATTTGGATCCCTTACTCCCTCTGACTTGAAAAAGAAGTAGAGGCCATGTGATATAAGTTCTTAAGTACCAGCATGTGCTTGAACTTAAACACCTTTATGTACTCTAATATCCAAGGTTCCATGGAAAAAATTGCCAGCTTAGCTAGAAAAGACTTTCAGAACTTCTTTTATGATATTTACAGATAACATTAGGTCTAGATTAGTATGGAAGGCTGAGGTAGGCTGAGAATGACCCTCTGCACCATCACTGTGGATGAAATTAGAGTGAAGGTGATCCTCCTGGCTGCCCAGCTCTGTGCACTGGAGAACATTATTTTGAAGCAAGTTATGCAATTCCTTACTATAATGGAGTATGTACTGACAAAAGCATTCCTTTCTAATATTTTTTCCATTATAAGTCAGTAAAAAGTTTATGACAGAAAAAATAAAAGAGCATACTTGTGCAGTAGGGTCCATTTTAAGTTCTCTTCTTAACATTTCACAGGAATAAAACCAAAGTGAGATGAGATTTCCAGTAAAGTACTGTTTTTAATTAGACTTTCATATTCTTCTACATTAATGTCACTAGGTAATTGGGAAAGTACTGTACTTGCCAGCATTCAGAGGCATGTAACACCTGGAGCTGCACAAATAGACCGATATGAGGCAGATACCGCTTAAGCTTCTGGGATGTTCTTCTGCAGAACTCATTCCAAAACTCTGGCATATTTGCAAAAAGCTATTTTTCCTTCTTGACATGTACAAAATTTTTCTGAGTTTGTATTAAGATGACAAGTCAGATTTTTCTCCCCCAACTTGAGATGTAATTTCAGCAGCTAAGTACTTTCCATACAAACCATCTTTTCATTTTTCATAAAGAGGATACAAAACTGAAAGATTACCTTGTACAGAGGAGGCATACCAGGGTTAACAATAATCACTGTTAGGTATCATATTCTCTCTTTCACCACTTTTCCCCACAAGTGCTGGATTCATAATGACCTGTGTGAATTCTAGATTTCAAATCATCAGTCTTTTTATGTTTTAATTGGGGTTTTTTTCTGTGTTGAAATTTGATTAATTTACCAAGAGGCTTCAAAACCATTATATAGCCCCACAGCTGTCCCTAAACACTAACAGCATAAACAGGTACACATGTACATCCCCCAGAACATGTATGGGCATGTTTGGGATGTTTCCATTTAGTAACTTTCTGTTTAATATAGGATCTACTTCCCCTGTGTAGTAAAGAAATTACATAATTAATGGTTACATTCAAACAGAATGGCTCAGGAGAGAAGAAAGAATTTTTAGGACAACTGTGTCAGACTGGAAAGGAAGTACGCCTCAGTAATTCCCTTTCACATTTGATACTTCAGCTAGTATTAACTTAAAAAACCAAATGCAAGTCATTAAGCAAATAAATGAACAAAGTGAAGACCAACCTTGCAGGGACAGTGATGAACTGAGAATAAGGACATTTGGGTTCAATTCCGAACTCTTCCCTTGCCAGTATAGCTTTGGGCAGTTTCTTTGTTGCTCAGTTCCTTATCTATTTAATAAGGATATTAATACTCGATTGATTCTACTCCTTGCCTGCATGCCTTTTGAAGGCCTCTTGAAGGCTTTTGTAGTAAAAAGTACTACTTCTGGTATCTGTAAAACTCAGAAAAATGGAGGCCTGCTTTTTGTTGAAGACACAGGAAGAATTAAAGGAGGGAATCGCCATCAGAGGTTACGTTCTACCATAGACCTGCTGAGAACTGCTGCTCAGTGTAAGTAACATGGGGCTGGGCAACATATAGTGCTAAAGATGACCCTTCAGAAAAAAAAAAAAAGCTTCTAGTTAAGGGAATAATTCGTGAGAGCCAATAAATATTGGGAAAGCTACAAAAGATATAGTGAAAAAATTCACAATGAAACCCTCCCGTGTTAAAAAAAAAAAAGTGTTGCAAAATTTCACTGAGAAAAACAAAACCAGATATCAGTACAATTTCATGTAACAAATGGAAGTCTAATTAAAAATGTCAAAATGAAATCTTGTGTTATTTTGACATCAGTATTTCCAAACATACTGATTTTTAGAAATTTTCATTTTTAAAAAACATTTCAATTTTTTAGCCTTGTTTATGTAAAACACAGATACTGATCTATAGAAATTACTTGGCCAAGAAATGTTCTTTCTATGGACATTTACACTTAAACGACAAAATGTAAAGTTTCATTTGGGCTTTGCTTTGGGTGTTTTGCAGGCCTTTCAAAAACCCAGGTTTCTGCTGGATCTTGAATCAAGATAGCTCAAGGCATTCTGAATACAGGAGCTGCTTATGTGCCACATTTTTCTTGACTGGAAATAGCTGCTGCAGGTGTGGAAAATATTTCCACTGCTCAGTATAACTTCCCTGACAATGCAGATGGTTCAAGCTTTAATTTGTATTGTTTGTCTAAAGAAATAGCTCAGTGGACTGAAATGAAATACGGGTGTTCTCAGCATCAAACCTTTACTATAAGTATCTTAAAAGAAAAGGAAAGGAAATTTTACTCGCTTTAGAATTGACAGAGAAAGCCAAATGCAGCTGTTGTGCAAGTTTTTAAATTATTTAAAATGTCACTAAAGAGTCTTAAGTCAAAGCAAATCACTGACAGAAATGTATGCTAAAGACAATGAGCACCCTGTATCATGTAAACCCTTCTCTCTCAAAATAACACACTCTTTAGAAAAGAATCCACTGTTCTCACTACGCATACTATAGGGTTAAAATAAACAAATGAACCTATTACTGCATTAATGTACTGCATACATATTAAGCTGCTATGCTTTTTTTTGTAATATTTTTCTATCTACCATAATGCATAACCTTGTGGGGAAAAAAATCCTATGCAAAAAGGAACTTTTCTTTACAAATGACAATTAATTAAATATTGCTTATTATGTAACATATATCCTAATAACATAGACATTTATAAGCATGCAAAATTGCACAGAAATAAAATCCACATGGTTTTATCCTTCATATTTCAATATATACCTATATTCTGTAGTAAGTTTACTATAATTATGATTTCATATTGTGTTTCTATACTGGAAAGATAAATGTTCCTGGATCAACTGAAGAGCTAAAAATCATGTATTAAGTAAAAAATGAACACATTTAATGTAGTAAAAAACTGGCTAAGTATCCTCGAACCTAATAATAGTGAGTATTTTGTAAGATCAGTGATCAAATGAACCCAGGATGAGTTCCTTGGAAAAATTGACAATACCTAGTAGCAATGTTAATACTGCCAGAAAAATAATAAGGCAATGAATGTTTCCAATAAGAATACCTTTTGTTTCAATTTGGAGGCCACTAATAAAGGTAAATTTTTGCATACTCTGATAATTTTTCGCTAACAATGTATCTGTACAGTTGCATGATCTTTAAGAATGTAATGAACGTATTTTTCTTGCTCTAATTTCAAGGCAAAGATTTGCATAGGTAAAAAGAAAAATGATTTTGTTTAGAAGGGAAATCCGAATTATGCCTGAAGCCTAATAAATCTGTTGCCATGACAATCAAAGAGCCTGCTCTTATAAAACCTTTCAGAATTTATTCACATGAGTAGCTCTTACTCACTGTGCTAGTTTTGACCTCTCCCATTCTGAGTGACCACTATAAGAGATGGAGCCCAAAGTCATGGACTAAATGAACTCAACAGAGATTTTGTGGACATTTCTGGAAATTTTTACAAGGGTGGTCCATAGACTAAGGGAGTGATATCTGCATGTTGTATATAAAGGTGGGAAGAGTGGTTGGTTAATGAGGATGCATTGGATAGTGTGGTACCTGACCATGTTGTAAATGGCATAGAATAAGGAAGAGAGAATGTGCTGGGTTTAGCTGGGGTAGAGTTAATTTTCTTTCTAGTAATTGGTATGAGGCTATGTTTGGGGCTAGAAACATATTTACAATACAGAGATGTTTTAGCTCTTGCTGAGCAGAGCTTCCACAGCAGCAAGGCCTTTGGTGCCTCTCATCCCACCCCACCAGAGACTGGGCTGGGGGTGCACGAGGAACTGGGAGGGAACACGGCTGGTACAGATGACCCCAGCTGACCCAAGGGGTATTCTGTACTATCTGATGTCACATAAAACATGTAAAACAGCATATAAAACAGGGGAAAGACAAAGGAAAGGGGGAGAAGGAATGTTCAAAATTATGACATTTGTCTTGCCAAGTGGCCATTACACAGAATGGAGCCAGGCTCTCCCAGAGATGACTGAACACCTGCTGGCCCATGGGAAGTGGTGAATGAATTCCTTGTTTTGCTTTGCTTGAGTGCATATGGCTTTTGCTTTACCTACTGAGAGTCTTTGTCTCACACACGAGTTTTCTCAATTTTCCTTTTTGGTTCTCTCTCCCATCCCACGAGGGGGGAGTGAGCAAGCAGCCCTGCCGTGTTAAGTTTCCAGCTGGGGTTAAACAATAACATTCAGGTAAATTGTCCCACTGATTGACACAGAACTGCTAATGTGAAGAGAGGTTTGCAATGGGCAACTTGAATTTAGGATGCAGTCCTTGTTCATAGAGTCTTCCATCATACAAGGAGGAGATTTACTGGAAACTACCACAAAATTACATATTTTGAATAGTATTTAAGCTCTGATTCTTGTTCATGAGTCCTGCTGTGGCCTGGCTTTTGTGATTTGGCTTTATTTATCCATCCCATCCTGAAAACTTGCTGCCAGGAACCTGTCATCTCCATACCCAGCTGCACAGTCCATGACAGCTGCCACACAAACTGGCTCCTGATCTTTTTCCAGCTCCATCAAAAGCAGTCAGATTTCCAAGGGGTTGCCCTCAGAGTGGAGGCAGGCTCTTAGCCAGTTTACTCAAGAACGACTCAACTTTCCAAACTCAGCAATCAACCAGGATGCGTAAGAAAATATATGTTTCACATCACCACTATATCACCTTTTAGTTCTACTCTAATTTCTGAAACAGAGACCCAAATAAACTAGTTTTCCTGGAAAAGAAATCTGTTCTTCCATCTCAGTACATTAATTGCACAATTCCTTATCTGTCTGGCAATTTCTTGACAATGACCCTAAGTATTTGTAAGTCAGGTAGTTACATCTCCTTGCACTCCCCTAGCACCTTTCATCCAGGAAGATGAAACCACATTATAGCTATTAACAAAAAATATCACTATCTTGCAATGCCCATTGAAGGTATTTCTAATAATTCTCAACTCCTCTAATACATAGCAAAAATTACTTGATGTGAGAACATCCCATACTGGATTTGTTTATTTTACGACCTGGGTAATAATTCACAGTGGTCATTTTCGACTCTCTGACGTGTAAGAGGATCTGTCTCTCACTGTTTCTAAAACACAGCATCCAAGTCTGCACTTGATAGCTGTTTCCCATGGAAACAGAATAAATCTTTTGTACCTGCCAGTATTGCAGATGTTCAAAATCTTTCTGTAGCTTTCATTTACTACAATAATATCACTCAGGACCATTCTTGCATTGATATAGGATTTCTTTTACCTCCCATTTTTGCCTTCTAGTGGTCAGAGCACGACTGAGGTGCAGGGAAGGTATAGAACCATGACCCCAGAGAAACAGACAGAGCAAGAGAAAGAGGAGGCAGGAGGAGGGGAATGGAGAGAGGAAGGGAGGGAGGGAAAAAGAGAGAGAAATGTCAAAGCGAATTCCTAAACATTCTCTTTAGCATGGAAATATGCACAATACAGATGCAGATGTTCCAGTTCAAGTGCAAATGACAGCACAGGTGTGCAGAAACACATACACGCACATACACACTGTCACAAAGCAAGGGAGAAAGACAGAAATGATCTTACAAAGCTGCTGCAGTAATCAGGACACTTGCTCCTGAAAATAACCATGCAAACAAACATTCTTTTGTTATGTTTGTACATTTCTTCAATTTTCATTTCACTATTGCTAGTATTTTATACCTCTCACCACATCAGAAAGATAGTTAATATTAAGAGGAAGGAAAAAGGCCTTACCATGCAGTGCATCAGGAGGAGATGAGAAGCACAGAGCATGCTGCAGAGATTAAACTCAGCATGGCATTCAGATATCCTTTGGAATTGAAGAAAATTGTCCAACCCATTCTTCCTAACAAAGCGGACAAGTTTTCTCTAGGCTTGAATTTTTCACCAGAAGACAGATCCTTACAGTGCATTATATTTTCTTCTTCAGGAGATATATTTCCTCCAGTTAAGTTTCAGCTCCGCAATGCCATTTCCAATCAGCTCTAAGAAGTTCTTCATTCCCAGATTCGCGGTGTCATCAGAGGGACTCCAAAGAAAATCAAAGAAAGAAAGAAAAAAAGAAAATAATACCTTACCAAATCCCTGAAATTACTACACTGAAAAGGAGAAGATATAAAAATCCCGCAACACCCCCTCATTTACTCTATTATCTAGGTGTTTCACAACAATCGGTACTACCTCTTTGGTCTCATATATGCAGTGCTGATCATTTGTAACAAAGGAAGAGGCAAAAACTTTCCCAATTTACACATGATGAATTTTCATTGCTGCTGCTCAACTGTGTACTACCAAACAACCCTTTTCATCCTGAAGCATCTTTAAAACCATCTGACAAAAACACCAGCTATCCCTTTCCCTTCCCAAAGAACACGAATATTAGAATTTCTAGAAAAGAGTTGAAGAAGATCTGACAAATAACCCAAAAATACAAATCAGATCTAAAAGCAAAAGCCTTGAAGCAGGAGGCTTCTTGAGCAACGAGGTACTTTGCCTGAACAGTCTGGGGACACACGCGTTAAGTACCGAAGGGAAGGAGAAAGGGGGAAAGAACAGTGGCAAACGGAGTGCTTGGAGAAGATGGGGTGGGACCAAATGGGTGTCAGGCAGGAGTGGGATCCTGAGTCACCCTCAGCCTCCTGCCTGCTCGCTGACAGCAGCTCGGGCTTCCCCTGCACTTTCTGCAAAGCATATTAATTGATTCTGGTTGCTGAGCAACTAACTCTGGGGAGCCACATCGACGGCTCCGGTTCCAGCACAGCTTCGGTAGCGGCAGCGGCAGAGGGGATGGTCTCCCCTGCCTCTCCTCCTCCCGGGATCAGCCTCCCTACCCGGATGGCCTCAGCTGCCCTGCAGGCAAGCTTTGCGAGGAGAAGGAAGAAGCCCTCAGCAGTGCCGCAGGGAGAGGAGGTGGGATGCTGCCCCAGCCTGCGCTGCCCTGGCTCAGGAGAGCAGCCCGGCTTCACACTGACGGCGATGCCCCTCTGCCGCCCTGCTCGGGGCGCCTGGGCCAGCGGGCCGGCAGCCACGGGAAACCCGACCGGCTAATTCGACAGGTGGGTGAATCAGGGTAGTGCAGCCGCCTCCTGAAAAGGAAAGATCATCTGCAAGATGGTAAAACGACAAGAAAGTCTTACGGTTATCACAGAGACACGGAATATCCTGAATAGGAAGGGACCCACAGGGATCATCGAAGTCCGACTCCTGGCCCTGCACAGGACATCCACAAGAACCCCACCATGTGCCTGAGAACCTTGTCCAAGTGCTTCTTGAGCTCTGTCAGGCTGATGTTATGAACACTCCTCTGGGGATCCTGTTCCAGTGCCCAACCATCCTCTGGGTGAAGAACTTCTTCCTAATATCCCATCTAAACCTCCTCTGACACAGCTTCATGCCATTTGCTCCGATCCTATGGGAGTTTCTAGTTGAGCATGTGGCCCCTTAAGCTCTGTCCCTGCAATAACAGTAGCTATTGCTTTTTCCTGACCTCTTTATCATGTGGAACTTCAGACAGAGCAGACACTCGTCTGGCTGAAAGGTGCACTCTAAACCAGAACCACCATGCAGAGGAATTGCTTAGTGTCTTTGACACTGTTTTTGGGACGGCAAAAAGGATGTCTCTGACAAAACCTTATAATTGCTTTAACTGATACATTTATGTTCCATGAAAGAGCAAAGCAGCAAAGAGGCCATTTACTTTTGGTCCACAAAAGAGGTGGGATAACTGAGCAACCAGAGTTGGCTCTAAGGGGTTTCTCCTAGAGTGCCTGGACTGATGGCCCAGTAGGAGCAATACAGAGATTTCTGCAAGGCTGATGCCAATGGGATGGACCCTGAGAAGAGCCTGACCCCTGGGATTTGTGGCAGGGCTTCCACTGACTTCTGTGGCTCTAGAGTCTGAAAGACCTCCCCAAAACACCACAGTGTCTGAAACAGGACATTTCTCTTGTGGTGTATAAACCCTTAGTCAGATCATGGCATTTGTTCAGCACTGACTAAGCTGTCTTTCTGTTGCACAGGTAAGATGTAAGAAATTAAAAGACCTCAAGATTTCTCTCCCCATGACCTGGCAGTAAGTACAACACTAGATCTTGGCCAAACTGCTCACGCATGATTACTGTCAAAGATCTGAGCTAGATCAGCTCTTTATTCTGTTATAGTGATAGGATAAGTTAAAGGGCAAGGCCCTGAGAACTGCTTTAGCTTGCAGTCACAGAGCAGAATTATTTAATTCTTCCCTTCAAAAATTCCAACCTATATCTAGTAAGCCCTATCTAAGTGGCAATCACCAGGTCTTTGTGAAAAGGGGCAGGTTATCTCAAGGGAGAGAGTTACTTTTCTGACAGTAGCTTAACTGCACCACACTCTGCTTTCAAGCGTTATAAAGAAAGATCTACAGTTTAGCCTCATTTTCTTAGCAAAGCCAGATGCTTCACATATATTCAAAGCTCAGGAAGAACCATTAGATCCTGTTAGCAGAGCTGCTGTATGAAGCAGATTGCAGAACATGTTCAGTTCATCCAATATGTTTGTTGATATGAGAATATACTGGCAATTCCTAAATCTTCAAGTAAAACATCCAGAGAAATATGGGAACATTTAGACTAAGGGAGCAAATAGAGGTGGAGAGATTTCACAAATTCTGGCAAAGGAATTATTATGTCTATATGAATGTATTTCAGCATACACATAGTAAAGAAAGATTTCTTTCAGCATGATAAGTTGTAGTTGTTTTATCTTTCCACTATTATTCCTTTACATTCATGCTGGTGCCTGTTTTTATCCCCAACAGTACCATATTTTAAAAGTGTGACAACAAAGTATTAATATTTTAATGTGCTTTGTTTTCTACTTTATTTTTACAAAGCAGAATACCAAACTGTGTTGAAGTTCTTTGTAGTGGAGAAAATATCATTAGACATTTTAGGGAAGGGCAATTGAAGGGCAAAACAAAAAACCAAAACAACCACAGAAAGAAAGCAAGTCAACAACAGGTGATTTCAAAATGAAAGCAAACTAGCATGTAAGAAGGAGCTATCAGATTGCTTAAAAAATTTAGGAGAGGTAGGTTTGGAGATGTCAACATTTGTGCAACTTTTTACCTCTTTTCTTTAGAAAATGCAAAGCTGCTTAGATAAAATTCAGTCTCTTACAGAAAGCAAGTACAGTATCTCTCTTTCACTTACACAAGACTTGAATTTAATCTCATATAAATGCTTTTTATTATTCATTGAAAGGGCTGACTAATGCATATGTTCTATTCCTATTCCATTTTCTGTGTATCTTTTCTCTTCCCACCTTCATATCCTTTCAATAGCAGCATTATCCTCTTTGAGAAAATAGATGTCCTGTGCACCTAAGGACCAGAGCAAGCTAGGACCCAGTCAGCCCTCATTCCCTGAGGGAATGGTACAGCTGGTGTCCCATCAGAACCTGGCAGCACCCTCCACGGTAAAGCCCTCGAGCTGGACAGGACCCCTTCTACGGGACCTTTGGCACCGGAATGCCGGGGACATGAAACACGCCACGGCACCAGCTTGGGCATAAGCCAGTTTCTGGTCTTGGACTGTATTGCCAGGACCTCATAGTGAGAGAGAGTCCCCAGGGAGACAAATGGGAAGAAAAAAGACACTTCCGCCAATGTGTTCTAGTCCAGAGTGCAGGTGAGGGCCATGTGGAAAGACGGCATTTGAAAAAGGCAAGTGAGTGCTGCAGCAAGCAGAAGGTGGTGGCCAAGGCCAGGGAAACAGTGCCTTTCCCTGGATGAGTGGATGCCTGCACTGCAGGAACAGAGGGCACTCAGGGTGGATGGGTATATTAATACACCGGCACGCTGGCCGGGCTGAGAGGGCAGCAGCTTGTCCAGGAGTGCCCAACACAAAGGGAGAGCACCCTGTGGCACCTCTGTGCCTCGCTGACTGGCTTCCCAGCCCGTGCGGTGGAGGGCACGGAGCCTGGAGTGCCTGGGGCTTATAGATACCCCAGGCATGGCCAGAAACAAACGAGCAGAGGTGGCTCCTTCGGCCGGTGTTCCAAGGGTTTATTGTAGGAGCTCCCTCGAAGGGGACTGGAAACGAAGAGGACAAGATAGTAGACTGAGTGGGCTTAAAAGGGGTACAGAGAAGGAGATGGGGATGACACAGCAATGACCTATAGGAAGAAGGGAAGGGCGGGACAGGTTTGGCTACCTTTGCTTAGGAGATACACGGGGTGTCTGTCCACTGTCAATCAGACAGACCGAGCCTACATCAGGTCACAGGAATTCAATGGGAGAAGCCAAACTCACAGAGGGGGGTTTTACTCTTTGGAACCAGCCCACCAAACCTCTTTTTCTGGGCTCTGTGGCCCCCTTTTCATTCTCGTGGTTGGTTCATTCACCACAAACAGATGGGCTCCTTACTGGGCTGGACAATTACTCTCCTCTAACCTGAAGCAAAGCAGAGGCCCCTGGCGATTTGGGAGATGGGGGCACAGACTGTCCGACATTTAAGAATTGGAAGCAGAAAAATCTCTCTGGAATCTCCCTGCAAGTCAGGAGCAGGGAAGAGCAGAGAGCTGGAAGCAGAGGTGCACCAGCCTCGCTCTTTGTGTGCTCAGACTGCTTCTGCAGTGCCTGTCAGCAGCAGGTGCCTTCCCACCGCACAGTGCAGAGGCCACCGAGGGACACGGGAAACCTCCTCTCCAGCTGACCCAGCTGCCTGCCACAGTGTGGTTCAGACACTGAGAGCAGAGGAAACCGCTTGCTTCCCAAAACGTTAGCCTTCATCACAATCATAGCTTAATACCATGAAGACCATAGTTTTATTCCTTGCAAGCCGCACCTTTTCCGGTACCTGTGACTTGAGAAGTGAATTAGATTTTTAAATGCAGTGTTGTATGTAAAAGATACAGTAATTGTAACAGAAATACAAAGATGTGCCCAGATAATGAAAATTATTTAACATATGAAATAAAAGGTATAATTCAATTATTAACCGAACTTTGATTAAAAACTTGTGAAAATTATTTGCAAATAAGTGTTCTGGGTATGTTTCTCATTTTGACCTTTCAATATCCTGTGTCACATTTGCTGTTCAGTCAATTACAGCACATATAACTGAATTGATTTCTTGCCTTTTTAGTTTAAATGCCATAATACATGCAGAAGAGTCTGAGCTTCAGTGAGTGTATTTCCAGGTCATCAGCAATTAATTGAAAAATCTAACCCTAAGATATAGACCTTCATTCAAAAAAAAAAATCCAAAGCATGACAGAGGATGTACACATAGTTCTATCTATCTGCAGACTATTTAGCATCCCTAAACCCTATTTTTAACATATTTTGAATATAATATTAGTGTAATAATTATTTTCCATATTCTATATGGCAACTGGTCTCTTTCTTTTCTGGTTTCCATCAATGCAAATCAGACTAGGATACCATAGGTTTCAAAAACTTACAACACTAAGAAAATAGTACATGGTGAGTAAATGGTAAGTAAAGCCAGTAAAATGAAAAAATCTAAGATTTGTTGTTCTCTTTCTTTTAAAATAAATGCTGCTTTACTACAACTTAACTGCCAACTGACCAAAGAATGATAAAAGGTTACAGTTTGTGTTTGATAATTGTTGGGTTTGTTCATACTTTCATAAGTTAGTCTGAAATAAATATTAGTGGATCTGACTTGTATTTCATTTATGGAAAAGTAAACATCTTACATTCACTCATTTCAAAGAAATCACCCTTAATTTACATCAGTGTAACCAGTACAATTGATTGCAGTACTAATTTTTTGTTCATTGCAGAGTTAGCTTCAGTTTAAATTTGCTATGTACCAGTAATATAGCACTGCTTCCTTACATCACCCTAGCACTAAAAATAGCATTTCAATACAGCTGTATCAAAAATGTATGCACAGAAGTGTGAGTACCTGGCTAGTAGCACAGCCATTTTCATTGCAGAAAATATTTACACTAAGCATCTTTTTTTCTTTAAAAAAGAAAACCTGTTTTGAAATTAACTCCTTAGCATATAAACCAAATACAAATGAATGATTTCAACCTATTTAAAAATTTATATTTTGACCTGAACTTCAATTTTGTATATGCAATATGCAGCGGCAGTTGTATTTTTGGGGGAAAGTCATTGATAATGAACACAAGTTGGATGTCAAAATAGAGAGTTTTATCCTATTCCTCTGAAATAGGTGGAAAAACACTCCCTGATTTCTATGGGAAGATGACTGAGCTGTGTTCTTAGGAGCCTACTCCAGTCTCAGACAGAAACTGCTTAGCCTGTTGCACCGAACAGAGGCAGCCTTGCCCCTGTAATGCTGCTGAAATGGACTAGTTCTGTGCTTACATTGAACCACTCCAGAAGACAAGTATGATGTTCTGAGAGGCAATGATGTGTTTGCAGTGTCTGTGCTCAAAGTGGAATCTCATTAGAAAAGCAGTAATCTTGCTGTACAGCCGTGTAGTAAGATAGGACATGCAACGCATGAATTCATTGAATCCCAAGGGTGATCATCTGCCCTAAATGCTTTTCTAGATAAGCATGTTCACACGTAGCAAAAAAAGCTCTCAAGCAGCAACAGTTATTACTGCTGAATAAATATTCACATTATTTCTCAACAGGCAATACACCCACTGGGCAAAAAAATAATAGTATGCTAATGAAGGATTAGACAGACATGGGCTAAATTAGTCCTACTACAGTTCTGTTAAGCTCTTGGGTGTGTATTACATGACATTACTATTTAATACCATAGAACAAAATTTCTCTCTCTCTCTCCTCTTTATTTTCTTCTTTTTCCCCCTTTCTTCTTGTTTTTTTAATTGTTTGTTTCGTTTCGGGGTTTTTTTTCCCTTTAGCAAAAGAGATGAAGGTTTCCTTTCCTGGGTTAACTTCCAAGCATTAAGAAAAGTAACATAATCTGAATATTTATATGATTCACACCTAAACCTCTTAATTAGTATACAGGATGCTGCTAGAATTAATATTGCATAGCAGCCAAGGTAGTCCTAAACATTAGTCAATACTCCAAATTATACAGTATGGGTGTTGTCATGATACTGCACAGTATTTGAATAAATGCACCTTGAGGAATGTGACAGAAACCAGATTTAAGTAGCTGCTGGCATTTCTATTCTGAATACAGCTGATCTCCAGAATACCAGTATTCTGACTGGTAAAACCTCTCAAATGCCTGTTCATTCTTTGCTTCACAGAAGACTCAGCAGCCGGGTTGGTTTTCTTTTCACCACTAGCAGAGGTGTCTTTGTAAGAATCCTTCTGGTGAAAGTCTCTTGGAACAGCTCAGAAAGTCTCTCAAGATTAACAGAGAATGCCCCTTAGCTGGTGGGGGAAAAAATCTCCATCAGCAATCCTCTGCCAGGCTCTTTTAAGTCCTTCCTAAATAGTCACTCCATGGAATGGTATTTTGAAAGCATTACTGATGAATAAGGTACAGGTATTCAGAAGGATTCCAAGAGCTAAATGATACCAAAATACAAAATACACAAATATAGATACACAGGATACTCTGAGTTATCACCTCTTAAAAAAAACCCCAGCAAAACAAGACAAATCAAAACCAGCCTGAACAAGTTAACTCTTTATTATATATCTATTTCTTAAATATCCCAATTGCTTTCAGGCTTTTCCTTGGAGCTGGTCTCTGTTTAATTAATTAATCATAGTATTTGCACATCTTGAATGCTTTGTTTTAATGTCTCACTCCCTTCTGTGGATTTCTCTACTGTGAGATTTTAATGAGAGCCATTTCTCATGTTTTTATGCAGAATTATTATACGGAGGAGAAAGTGATAATAACTCAGTCTTCTGTTAATTACACTTCTAATTATTCTTAGAAGTTTATTTATAATTGTGTCTGCCAGTAGGATTTGTTTCAATTATCATAGCCAGATTGGAAATGGCGCTTAAATTAATTCTTACTGTAAACAACCTTATTTTAAAACAAGCAAACAAGAAGTATTAATATTTAATTTTAACTCAAAAGACTTCCTTCTCTGATAGTTATTCTTGTAAACAAAAATCTTACAGAATTGTGTAAAATTTTTGCCCTTCAATACTAATAATGCATAAGGTAGCAAATGTTCTCAGAGGACACAAAAAAAACTTAATTAAGACAAAACCTATTTATGGACAGAGGGTATTTTTTTTTTCCCGAAATGTTAATAAGGTCTTTTATGTTAAAAGTCTTCAGATAGGAAGCCTCACCTCTAGAGGCACAGCAGTGCCATTACTCAAAGAGAATAAGGGTTCTTTCAAGGGTGAAAGGGAAGGAAATATCTATTTTTGATGCTGTTAGATTCCCACTTGCAAGCTAGGAAACCCCTTGATTACCACAATATTACCACACTAATGCAGACCTCATCTGAAAAGTAAGCTGCCCAAAGATGTCAGTTCAGGAAATCCTGTTTTCAGGGAAAAAGTCTTCAACAAAAATAATCTTTAGAAAGTACAATCCTATACATATTATTTCACTTTTCGTATGATATAACGTTATTTTAACCAGAGTAATCAATCTAGAAGTAATTACAGGATGACTGAAAGAGATTTAGAAATGGATATTTAAGTATGCACAGATGATTGATATACACATTCTCTTCCAATAGTATTAACTGTATAAAAGTTAGGGATTAATTTGGAGTGAGATTCATCTCTTGGCTATGGAAAGAAATAACAGCTATTGCATAGGTAATGGATTTGTAACCCGACAGACAGAAAATGACAATGTGCAGTACTGCATGTTTAAAATCTCCAGACAAACAGTTTGCCTTTATAGCAAACACATTTCCCTTCGACACCGGTCCCCTGCAAGCCCCTGCTCCCTCATCAAAACGAGCACTGGAAAAGAAGCCTGTGAGACTTACCTGTTTGCCTTCAGAGGATGAAGAAGTTTAAAGCATCAAAGTTCTCATGACAATCAGCCACTAGCACTTAGCTTATGTGGAAATAATTACATTCTTCCATCTTTTAGCTTTCTCAGTAAGTGAAAGCTGGTGATGGATGCCAGCAGCCTTGTTAAAATATCACTGTAATCCGTTCAAGCTCTGGAGATTGCTTAGAAAACCAAGTCATAAACATGCAGTGTCTATAGCTTCACAAGCAGCTCAGCGCTTTCCAAGCGTGTGCACGTCTTCCTTTCCAGCACTGTACTTCACAAAGCACTCGACCGCTCTTCATTTGGGTAGAAGGAACACAGTTGTTGAAAGTAAATCCTGTGTGAACAGAAGTGCTCTACATGTTTGTTTTCTCACATCAAATAGTTTTAATTTTAGAAAAGGAGACACCCTTTATATTTTTTGGTTGCTGCTGTTTTCTCATCGAGAAAAAAAGAATACAAGAAGCTTCAAATAGAGAAGCAAGAAGCAAAGAAGAGGATACAGCAGTTCAAGAAGCAGCAGGCAAGGATGGGTGTCTTGTGATTGCTTTGAGTTAATACTCCTCAGGGGGAGATGAAAAAAGCACAAATACAGCAAAATCTGTCTTACAGAGTAAAAATCTGTTGTATAAGCCAGTCTCTGGCAAAGTAAAACAGCATGTGCATTTACTCCATTAATTTCTAGCCTGCCAGAGTGCAAAGGAAATTGGTAGCTTTCTGTTTATTAACAGCAAACAGGTAGGAAGGAGGAAAGAAAATTTGGTATATGTAACTACTCTAATTGTTTCTGCTCTCCTGAGAAATGTATCAGATCTATTGAGGCTGTGTATGTGAAAGCAGTATTTAGCAGTACCACAGAACATTTTATCATTATCAATATTTTCTGGAGCATATGTGGAGGATGAACAATTAAGAATGCTGCATTCCCTAGATGCAAACAGTACATTTGTGACTGGTCTTCCTACAGCTTAAACATAACAGGTCTTTGGGCTCTCTGGAAAATATGACTATGAAGACTCTTAGAAGAATCATAAGTGCTAAACATTTTGGAGTAACTGACCCAATTACTGGCACCAAGCAATGGGAACTTCAGCCTAAAAACCTTAATTCAAACCTCACTGAAGCCCATTAAAATAGATTTTGAGAGGCTGTGGATGAGGACCTTTGCCAGCTGGCTCCTGTGTCCCTCGGCATCAAAACACAGCTAGATCATACAGTCACCAAAAACAACTTGGAAGAAGCTGGTCGAAACCCTGCTCTGACCTGAAGTTGTCCTGGATGTGACAGTGTGGTGCTGGGTCTGAATCTGCTCAGATAATATATGCAGCACAAACACATGCCTGTTTCCTTCAGGGCCAAAAAGAAAACAGTCCATTTATTTGTATGATGAGTCCAGTCCCTGACCAAAATGCCACTGAGCCAAATGCTATTCAAGCATAAAACAAAGAAACTCCTCAGCTGCATGAATTTACTGTCCAGCTGTCACCTTTCATACTTTCCACACATACCACCCACCTGCAGCGTCACCAAATCTTGCAGAACACAGCATTCTTGAATTTAAAGCTTTCCAGTTATTAACCCTGCTATACTTTGGGTCATTTTTCCCCTTAGCAGAGCTTGATCTAGCCTTTTCCAATCAGTGAAAACACAGTATTTTGAAAAAAAAAAACCACCCCCTATTTCCATTGTCCCTTGTAGTTAGGGAGGCTGAAGTCAAAGTGCATCTGTGTTATACACTGAAAATATGAAAAATGGGGAAAAGAAGCAGAGCCATGTTTCATATTTAATCTCTGAGGAACTGCACATGCCAGATACAGCAAATACCACATCCTTAGCACAGAACAAATCATTGATAGCTCAGGGCTTTGCCTCAAAATGCTGTACCACTTCATTTGTATATTACGTTTTTCCATAGTCACAATTCTGCATTTTGCTGCAATCTGAGTATTCTAGGCTTACATGTTCATGGAAAACTGCCTTCCATTTGAGGGAGCTTTGGGGGCTGATCCTGTAGGGGAAGCATTTGCTCTTATGCCCGTGAGCATTAGATATGCTAACTACTCCCTTTCTATATCTGATGCCCAGGTGTAAGGCAAATACTCTCCTTAGATGCACAGCAACCCTACTGACCCTGGAATAGCCACAGACAGGGAGGTGAGAACAGAGTTTTTTGAGCATTGAGGAGAAAATCCCAGCCCACAGCCCAGTCCAGCAACTTTCAGTGACATCTTGAGTTGTATCAACGCCGTTCAGGCCCTACTGGGTCCCTAAGAAATTTCCCTCTTCCTTGTCAGCTTCGCAATTTGGTTGGGTGTTGAGCCCTCCCACTGGCACAGGGCTGCTTTCCAGAGTACCACATGCAGCACCCCTGCCATGAAAAGGCGGTAAAGCAGCAACTGCATCATCTGACACAGCACATGCAAGCAAATAGCACTTCCACCCACAGAGAACCTGCCACTGGTGCAGCATGCAGTGCTTTTTGCACGCCAACACACACTGGACTGAAACTACAGGTGAGGGGCTACTGCAGCAGTGCCACTGAAAGAAGTCTCTGGTTTTAGACGGCAGAAATCTCAATGCACATCCTGTTTTCAACTCACATTTGACTTCTAAATATGCTTGCAATGCATTATGTATTTTTAGCATGCCCAGGGTTCCTATTTTGAGTTATCAGCCTGAGAAATCTTTGAAGAGGTCTGATGTTGAATGAACTTTTGAAAGACTGGTGCATTTTAACACTGGGGAGTAGGAGAAAAAAAAAATAGAAAGACAGATATAAGATCAGTAGCTTCTCCCAGAAACAGAGGTCAGTGGCCATGAAATTTGTCACTATCTTGTTAAGCATCAAGAACTTCAATGTTTTGACACTACAAAGTGCACCTGCCTCTGGAAATTATTTTGAATGACTGAATTATCCCTCTTCCATCAGATACAATAATCTTTGTGCAAAAATATTTGCCTTATAGTCTGTACAAAATATTTCCAGCACTCAAAGATACATTTTGGGACTAGAGGTCAACGTGTGTATGTCCCAAAGGTAGGATATTAATAACACTGGAGGATCTATAGTTTTCCATGAGACATGGCATTTCAGCTACTGACTGTAAAAAACTGATTTTGTTCCAAGGGTTGTTTTTGCATAGGAAGGTGACACTACCCTTGCAGAGGACTTATGGGTATTCCCCTCTCATCCTGGGAGAGTCTGACTGTCCCAGGAAGGACTCTGAGCATCTTCAGTGCTTTTTGAAGGTCAGAATGAACTGAGTAAGGGTATAGAAGCTCCTCAAGAAGCCAAGATCCTAACAAGCATAATATAATGCTGTATTGTGTCATCTGGATTTTCTTACATACTATTCCAGCATGAAAAAAAACTTTGACAGACTGGGATCAATTAATTTTATGAAATATATGCATCTCCCCAAGCACCAAAGACCTCCGAATATTCTTTTTCTCTGTATCCTGCTCAGAGAATCCTCATCAAAGCAATTCTCTCTCTGCATCTTGGCAAGTTGTTTTCATTAAATAATATATTCTGCATGATTTCCTTGGTGAAATATAGTCAAATGGTAAAACAGTCCCAAGACCAAAAAGAAAATACTAAAAAACATGGCTACTAAAAGTTAGCACTGTCCAGGGTGCAAAGCCTTGTGAGAAGGAACAATAAACAAGAAACACAGAGATAAACAGAGGTGGAAACTGGTGTCTTTAACGATAACATTGCTTTTATTTCTAGCCAGAAACATAAATCCTGATGCACTCTGTGCATATCCATATTCATATCTGGAATAAATTTATTTGTGCTTAAAGAATAAGTCCCAGTACATGAGATTGAGGAAGCTGAGTCTGCAGCTCAGGATTCAGTTGAGTTAAGTTCAGCCACATTTTAAAATAAAAATTTGTTATCGCTTCTACTTGTAGCAGCAGCAGCAAGAAATTAAAGAACTGTGTTTAATTTTGATTAAGTCAAAGAGTTCTTTTATGTCAGATATGAAATCGGTTCTAACACAGCAGAGCTGTATAGGCTGCCATTGGGCTATCTGGTGTTCCCTGCAAAAGAGTAGAACTTGTATTTAAACATATCTATATCATGCCAACACCTGTGTCAACATGAATCTAAACTGACAAACAGTTTTATTTATTGTCCTGTGCTCAGTATACATGCCCAAGTATCTAAGCCAAGCTTGAGAAAGAGGAAGAATTTTTTCATGGTTCAGAGACAGAAACCCTTTATCAAAGGAAAATTATTCTGGTCTTTCAGCTGCTTTGAGAGAAGGTTACAACACATTCCTTTCAGACATCACACATGTGATGAATGGGGGAATTCTGTAATAAGTTGCCAGGATATAGCGATATAATGCCATTTTTTTTCCTCAGATTTTCATGAACTCTATAGGGTCCAAAAGTACATTACACTCTGAAGTGAGCCAGCTCCATTAGCTCTTGAAATAAAAACCTTCTAAACTGCTCGATCATCCCTCGGAACCCCAAAACAAAAGATAAATTACAAAATGGAGATGAAACAGAAAGAGGATGATTGAAGGCCAACTCAAGGACAAAACTAGCGGTGAAAAGGCTAAGGGCAGGGCTAAAAAACAGGCATGCTGGGGAAAAAAAGATCTATGGGAAGAGGGTTAGGGAGAACAGAGGTATAGGTTGAGGAGGGAAACATATGACAGCATTGAAACTCATGTAAAAGGGACAAAGGTGTGAAGCAAACAGCCTGGCATCCTGAATTCAGGTAAGAAGGCAGAAGATACCCCAAACTGCAATTTGATCGTGTCATGGATTTAACTGCCTAGGTCAAATTCTCTTCTGATTTACTCTCCAGGATCCAATCCCTGGTAAAAACAGGGGGAAAAAAAAAAGAAAGTGAGAATCATTTTAATTTGATTGTTCATCTTTTTAAACAGTTTTAGGCAGTCTTTCTGCAGTAGGATTTTACAAAGATTTCTTACTGAGGGCAATTCTTTCATTTGTTCTGTGTTTGCTACATGACATATAGGTACCCGGGATCTGGGTATCTAGAACCAAACTACTTTCTCACAGAGGACTGGGTCAAGTTCTTGAAATCTAAGCTGGAGCAATTTCAGAAAATACTGCCTTACCCTTTCAATGCCATTTGCAAATTAAAAGGTACCACCAACAAGCTGCCAAATGAGCTGTTTAAGCTATGCAGTTTTGCACTGCACTGATATGTATTAGCCATGATCTTACAGATGGTTATGCTGTCTCATCTGACCAGAATGGCAATTTCCAGCTCAAAAGTATGCAAAAGTTGGGAGTGGTAGCTTTTTAACTTTTTTGACTCCCCCAAACCACACCTGTTTATATTTTTCCTTGCTTCTTTTTAATAACATGCATTGTTTTCCACCAGGTGCTACTCACTCAAGGCCTTGTGAGTGTAAGTGATGTCCAACTAGAATCCCAAAGGGATAACAACCATGGGTGTAATGGCAACAGTATGAGACTATTATATTTGACAAATATAAGCTTATAGATTAATTCAGGTAGGAAGGAACCTCAGAGGGACATCTAGTGAATGTTTGACTCCGACCCAGTTTTTCCTCCTTGTCAGAAGTACCCAACTTGCTCCCAAGCTTAGCTGCAAGAGAAGATTTTTACTTTTGCACCTCTTGAACAAGTGGGAAAGACCTTGCTTTATTTCTTCTTATTTTTCTCTGACTGTATTCCTTCAGGAAAAGACAGTGCTTAAATATTATGAATGTATTACAATCCTTCTCACTGCATGCTAGAATGTAAAGTCCATAAAACAAAAATAAATGAACTACAGATATCTCATATCAGTTTCTGTCTTGATTCATGCATTGCATGAGGAAGATTTTTGGGGTTGTGTAGAAAAGATCACATATGGAAGATTCAGCCCAGTCATCCATTCATACAACATTTGAATTAGAGAGCACCTGTGACCAGTTCTTTCTCCCAAGCACTTCGAAGAGTATGTGTGGTAATATTTTTTAAACTTTGAACAAAAAGAATGTTTGCATCTCATGTGGCTCATTAGCTTGGCAGAGCCATAATATATCAATCGAGCTACATATAAAGAGGAATATAATAGCACAATGAGTCTGTAGTCCTATTTCTAATTAACATGGCTTAACTAGATAAAATGAGCAATCTCACTGTGTAAGCACACTCCTGTGACAGTCATAGAAAAAAAATAAACTGGAAAGGTTCAAAGGATTTTAGTCCAAAAGCCTGGTTATTTTTCCCATCATCACAACTCAATTTCATTTCAACTTGCAGCTTTTGAAGGGAGCAGTCAAGAGCAGTATTGGAAGATGAGGGCCAGTATCATCATTACCCATATGCAAAACAGACAAAACATTTACTTCCCACAAAAAGACACTGTGATGTTTTCATTTTAATTAAAAAAATACTTCGCAATCCACAGATGGAAAACATTGTCTAAAGTCAAACAGTTCTACTCATAAGAAAGTTTTTTCTTTTCAGTCCACAGACTGCCACTGATTTGTTTTGCTCTTTCTTTTTCCTGGAGAATATTCTGTTGTTTGGTCTTTAGTTTGTACTTTTATCCTCGTCTTTGGAATCAGATAGCACTGGGTTCCGGCACAATGCTTTGCACATTCGCTGTGCTGAATTTTAAAGAGCCCCACCATTTTATGAAGTCAGGAAGCAAAATTTCTATTTTGGAAATGCTAGTACCATATGCATTACAAAGTAGGGGGGTTTAGGCCTGCAAACTCACAATCCTCACTGAAAAGTAACACTACTTGTCTCTAGTCTATCAGATTTTTTTATAGGTATTCTATTTTTTTTTTGATATCTCTCATATTTATCCAAGAACTACAAAATCAGGGAGTTAAGATGAGCAAGGAATAAATATTACTGTTACTCATATCTGTACTGTACCAGTACTTTATCAGGAGCAGCTATTCTCAATCTTCTGTCCTGAGGCATTAAAACAAAGGTCACGCTAACTTGTTTTTCCCATAAGCTTCAGGTGACAAATGCAGAACCTTGGACAAAATCCAACTCAGGAAATTGCCTTCTAACTACATAAAATAATTTCTACTATTTCAATTGAGTAATAAGATTTGTTGACACTCCATCTTAAGCTTCTGTAGTTGGGCAGCCTTCAGTAACATGAACATTTTACACAAGAGTTGTTTTGAATTCTAAATACTCCTAAATAGTTAAATTTCATTAAATATTTTAGCAACCAGTTTCAAAGGAGCCATAAAAGCTCAAGATTTTCTATTGCCATTTTATTTTGAAGAATTAACTTCTTGTGGTAACACAGCATTTTCCTAAACTCCGTATTTAACTTCACAGTTGGCAATTTCTGATTCTTTTTATTTATTTTTCTCCTACATATGTTCAAAAATAACTTCTTTTATAAGCTATCTTGTTAGAGTCTGATTGGGAATTCTTAGCATACTGAGAAAATACTTATTTCTTTGCTTTTTGCATAGAAGACCTAGTTGACAATATGTTTTTAGTTGTTTACTATAAAGCCGAATTATTTAGAGAAGGACAATGGTCAAAGGCTAGATACTTTCAGCTGCTGAAAATGTAAGCAGAGTCCCTGAATTACCTTGTAATGCCATTATGAGCCTGAAATCTATGGGAAGCATTAGGACTAAGGTCCTGTGAATATTATGGTTGAAGGTTTTGGAAAAACTTAACTCATCAAAGACGCCAGAGAGAATAATCCCACAGTAATTTCTGAGCTGAACATTATCTGCCTCTCTCCAACAGCAGCCCCTGGGCAGTGACCCCTTCAGAGGAGCCCCCACGTCTCAGCCAGCTCCATTTCAGTAGCTTGAACAGGGGGAGGCTTACAGTCAGTGAAGGGGCTTGGCTGCCTTGGCGCACAAGAGTGTCACACTAAATCACTTTTAATAGGTTTTGTTTTGCAGACACAAGCCTAGACCTGTTGGAAAGCTCAAACAGTTCCATAAATGTTGAATGACTTTGTTCTCGAAGATGTATGTTTAGATTAAGATTATGTATTAAAATCATAATTCCCACACTTCACTTGTGAGTTCTCCGCTGTATTATAACACCCAATACTGGATGAAAAATATAAATATATTCTGTGAAGAAAAATTATCTCCTATGAAGACATAGCCTGCAAAGTTCTTCTTGTCTACATAGGCTTATTTCCTTCTAACTGCATATATTTTTTCTGCAGTCAGTTTTAGATAATCATATTATTCTCAGCTAAGTTTTTCAAATGATATATCAAGTACTTATTTTATCAACCAGCTGCCACCAAATAGTCTTAAAATGGAAGATTAAAATCCTCAAAGTCAGTCAGTGACAGCATTATACTTGCATATACAATCTTAATACAGCCACGGGTATAGCAGTTTTGAGTGCTATTTGCATATACTACTTCCTCAATACAGGATCTTCTTATGATCTTAAAAACATATTTGAAATTCAGTAGAAAATAAAGACCAGGTAGTATTTTCACAGATAAATTGTAGGAAATGGAAAAATGTCCGTCCATGTGTTTTGAAATCCCATATATTTAATAAATTACAGCTTCTAATATGTGCCAGTGAGGTTGGGGTGTGGGAAGGAAGGGAGAAGTGGAGGGGTCAGGGGATAATAATCATGCTTTAGAGGATCGATAATCTATGAGGAAGGTGCCATTTACTAGAAAACATCAGCCCATAATTGCAACCCTAATATGATACACAGTAAGTTGCATGCCCAACAGTCCTCTCTGAGGTTATCAGGAAGTGTGATATTCTGGGTGTTTACATGTCCTTTCAATAATCTTCTATATCCAAGTTTGGGGTTCTTTTGTTTCCTCCCAACTTTAATGGTCTTCTAATACTGTTTTGTATTGTTTTGTAATTTAATGTATTATACACATACTCATGAGGATGAAGAGAACCAACTAGGAATATTTTCACAAAAATATCTTTTGTTTCATAGAATGAGGAATAATTTAACAGGTATGAACACATACTAAGAATAAATACCTAGTTTTGTAATTTGTTTCATCTATGACACTGCATTTCTCTTTCTAAACATCTTTTGTATAAACTTTTCCTAAACAAGTCTCATAAAGTACACCACCATTGCGTGGGCAATCATTATTAAGAGTTATAGTTCTGATTTAAAAAGTTTCAAGCTGAAAAAAATGAAGCAAATTCTTTTCTAGTTTGTACTGTTATGCAACATTTTCTTAATAAGTTATTATTTAGTGGAATTCCACAAAGATTTTGTGATGAAATCCAGAACAAGGAGGGAACCCTTCTTTATATTGAATTTACAGAAATGTTTCTTCCAATATGCCCATTTCTTAGAGTGCTGTTTGTCTCACAGACCTTACAGTTTCAAGTGTATAAATAGCAGAAAGAATAGTGATATTTATAACTAAACCAAAGAAAATAAATGTTTTTCCACTTTTTTCTTTTATCTTTTTTTTTCAGCTTTGTCCTTCAGCTAGTTATTTAAAACTTCAAATTTTCTTCTCAAAGAACTTTTTTATTCTTGTCTCTCCTTGGTGAAGTTATAGGGCTAATTTATATGCAGCAAACACATAAAAATTCTGCAAGAATCTGCATAAATATTTCCCTATCCTTTCATACAATATTTCATTGTTACAGTACTTGATTTCTCTACAGTTTTAACAGAATACATGTTCTATACCTCTTAATAAATCATAAGAGAATACCTATTAGATAAGAAGAAAGAAAAGCTAAAAATGCTAGTATGAATTTCCTATATTAAAAAAAAATTGTTATTTTTCCTATAGAAAAAAAAAAGGAGGTAGCTCCTAAAAAATCCCCTTTATCAATCTACCAATTTTAGAGCCCATATTATGCATAGCCTAACACAATGCACAGCAGAGATGCCTTGCCCATCAACAGCTGGAAAGCTGCATGGGTTTTCATGAGAAGGGCATGTTACAAGGAATAAGGCAAGTAGCAAATTTCATCTCAGAAGTTTTGTTGGCCTATGCTGGAGGAAATTATAGCAAATAAATCATATTTTTTCCTCTAGTCTGCTATTTCCCATGCTCTCAAAAATGATTATAAAGGGGTTTTTAGGTTTCTGCATAAAAAGAAAAAAAAAAAGAAAAAAAAAGACATTATAATTGCTCAATTTAAGGAAATATATGAACTTATAAATTATTGTAAAGTAGGGAAGATGCACCAAAAGTGCTTTTAGAATGGTAACTTTTAGTTTTCCTGTTTTAGCATTAAAATTTAGAGATGAAATTCTTTTCTATTTCCCTCTAGTGACTACTTTCATTGAAATAGGATTTCATTCAGATTTATTGTGAAGTAGTAGAATGGGAGATGACCCCTTAAGGCAGCCACTCATTTCTCTTCTAGCAAATTACGTAATTCCTGAATTTGATTTCCAGTGCACATGAGCCATAAGATGTGATTTAGTTAAAAAGGATAGGGATGAGGATCTAACATAGAGAAGGGTTTTATTCAAGAGCTCTAAAATGGAATTTCTGAAGATGTTTTCAGTTTTGGTATCTGCTGCTCTGTGAACATATTTTTTGAGATCAACTTCCATGAATTCAAGTGAGACTTACCATTTTTCTCCTGTTAGGGCAGGTTTTAAATCATATGAACCAGTTACTTCCACGTAAAAAGCTGAATGCCTATTAGAGACGTGCTTCTGCCTATCTGGGGTCATGCTTTTGCAGGCATTGGAAGTTTTGCTCCAGTTATATGACCTTTGAGAAATTTTCCCTATTTTTTCATTCTTTGGCATTGGGAATTTATATCTCAGAGTAGAAGAATAAAAAAACCACAATTCTAAGAAAAGCATTGCCAGAATTTTCTGCCCATCCCTTTTCTTTCCTATTATAGCCTCAAATTTTATTAAAATTAAAAGAAAATAAAAAGTGTGGGGAGAAAAGCTTTTACAAGAAAACAAAGGTGTTTTTCTTTCTTTTTTAACAGCAAGAAGAAATATTTATCAATTCCCACATGGAGTAATACAAGTGAACACAAGTAACTGGCTGCTCAGGCCTACTGCCATTACTAAAGATAATCTCTTGTATTCCTTGAGAAAAATTTTTTGCATCAGCTCCTTGGATTTTAAAAAAAAGAATCTTCATCTATAATTCTTTGCACAAACCCACAAGCCTGGGCACCAGCACTGAGTGTGAACACCTTTTTCAAAGCCATGGTAAGATGTGGCTGATTCCTAGGTCATCCTTTCCATGTGTTTCCAAGACTTCCAGACAACTGATCACCTTAAGCCATAAGACGTTCTCCCTGGCACCACGCTTTCTTTTCTAGAAAATTTATTTGAAACAGTATAAAGGTAATATAGAACTAAACACACCTTTGCACAGCTTACTAGACCTTTCCTGATCACATTTGAGATCCAGAAGACACAACTGATTGATCTTTGTAGGTATTATGTCTCTAATCACTGTGGCTGGATAATCTTTCCCCTTCAGCTGAATGAGTTAAATCAGAACTAAAGCATTAGTAAGTCAGGTATGTACGTTTTCTTGGTTTCTCTTGGTTTTGTACTAGCCAGGAAACAGTATCCTGGGTTGGACAAAGAATTTTCCATCCTTCCAACCCTCACTGCATTCAGTTTGCCAACAGCCCTAATACATCTTCAGCTACCAGTGAACAAAAACATGATGTATCCACCTGCATCTTTGCCTGTCTCTTGACAGATGCTCCACTGAAAACAGAATTAGAGAAAGGATTTAACAGAAGATCCTTTTGTAGTGAACCCATTATCTTCTGAAATGTCTTTATTTCAGTACAACTGCCTTTCCATTCACTTGATTTGTATTTCCTGTCACAGTCTAAGGAATTTCTATATTATTTTCATTTCATAAATCCATCATATGAGATAGGTTTAAGAAAGTCAATAATAGTATATCTTTTTCTTCATTTATCTTGAGAAAGAACATTTTTTGAACTTCTACCTAAATGATGAAAAATTAACTGCAGTTTTGCAGAAGAATTTACTTATTAAAATCTAAATTAATCATATAAAAGGGAAATCCTCATTGCCTTATAATGTAGTATCCACAAGATCTGAAAAGTGATTTTCTTTGTCTTGGGTTTTGTCTTTTCTCTGATAATCTTGTTTATTTTTCTCTGCAATAATGCTACTTCTGGTCTATGAACTACTCTGGATATAACATTTGAAGTAATAATTACATGGGTCAGAAAATATGTCCAAATGTTTTGTGATTTCCTAAATTCAAATCAAAACTTAACTTCAGATTTTAAGAAAATACATATATTTTTTCTTCATTTTCAAGGGGAAAATATAGGTCATCTTCTACTTAAGAAACCATACTGAAGTCATGGGATTTATACCGTAACAGATAATTTGACTCAGAAGTACCAGACTTTGAATGCTTCCATACTGCCTAATTTAATTATTTACCAGACATAAGTCCATATATCTTTTTGGGCTCTCACTGAAAAATAAAACAAAGGACACGTTCTCTGTGTATCAAGGATAACTGATATTATTCTAAATCCCAGGTAACGTAGGAATAAAAACCTGCTAAAATGTTGAAGGTGAAAGGAAATTGTCATGTTTTGGGTCCGGTCACAAAGATAAGGTGGACGACACATTTTCTGGGCAACCGGCAAAAATATGAAGAATACAGGACAGGTTTGAGGTGGACTCTTTCATCATCCAGACCACTTGGAAAAGAGGGACGTAGGAACATGTTGGTAACAAAGTTTTATGGTGACACATCTGTTTCTTCAAAAGCTAAAGAAAGAAATTAAAGGAAAAGGCCTCTGACTGTTTCTGGCCAGCCTGGAAGAACAGGTTGAGACTGTGGAGATGCAAAGTAACCTGTCAGAGTGACCATGAAATAGATGACAGAATTAAAAAGCCTCAGATGGTTAGAAGGGAGAACACAAACATCATAAATCATGGAGCTTAGGACAGCAGACTGCAATAAACATTTGGAGGTGGAAGTGCTCGATTTTTACATAATGTCAGTAAAAAGGAGAGTAGGAACTGGAGAGAGCTGGTAGTGCTGTTAAAACAAACAAAAACAAAAGGAACAAAAAAAGGACAATTCATAGGCACAAAGTATCCTGAACTAGAGTGACAACAGTCTTGGGATAAAATTAGAGAGGTGAAACATAACTTATGACAAAGTAAAGCTTAGGAGAAAATACTGCATATTTATGTCATTAGTATTAGAATATTAAGAAAAATGCTGGTCTCTTCCTCAACAGGAATCTTGAGAAGGTCACAATGTTAATGTCATCTTTGCATCTATCTTCAATAAAAATGTCAACTCTGATCTTACAGCTAAGAAAATGAGCTGCAGAGGTAGAGATAAGTAATAAAACCAGAACAGTGACAAACAGATTGGAAAATAGGTAAATGAGAGGTTCTAAGATAGCTCAGTGGAAATTCTCTGTAGGTATTTTCCTTAAGCCTGCCTTTTGTCCCACGGATGATAAATGATTATGTTTTGAAAACCTGTCAAAAATAAATTAGGCTCCTCTATGCTCAGAAAAGCCACTCCCACATCTAATTAAAAAAAAAAAAAAAAGGAAAAGAGAGGAGGGACAGGCTAGAGGAGAGAAAACCACTCAACCTACTTTCAGTTTTAGAAAAATCCTGCAATGGAGAGTCAAACAAACCAATCACGAACACCTAAAAGACGGAAAAGTCATGACTGCTTGCATGGACCTTTCAACATCAAATTATAATAATCTAATTCTTTGTATGAGATCAGATTTGCTAAGGTGTAACAATGAAAAATAAATAATAAGAAAATAATAGGTCACAAGAGGAGGTGTTGGTCATAAGCTAACATGAAGTTGGGTGGGAATGTTGTTCTGCTGAAAGGTAGAAAGGCTCTGGAGAGGGATCTGGATAGGCTGGACCCATGAGTCAAGGCCAATGGTGTGAGGTTCAACAAGGCCAAGTGCCAGGTTCTGCACCTAGGTCAACAAGAACCCCCTGCAGCTCTGCAGGCTGAGGGCAGAGTGGCTGGAAAGCTGCCCAGTGGGAAAGGACCTGGGGGTGTTGGTCAACAGGAGCTGAACATGAGCCAGGTGTGCCCAGGTGGCCAAGAAGGCCAATGCCATCCTGGCCTGGATCTGCGGTAGTGTGGCCAGCAGGACCAGGGCAGGGATTGTCCCCCTGCACTCAGCACTGGTGAGGCCACACCTCGAGTGCTGTGTTCAGTTCTGGGCTGCTCAGGACAAGAAAGACACTGAGGAGCTGGAGCAGGTCCAGAGAAGGGCCATGGAGCTGGGGAAGGGTCTGGAGCACAACTCCCGTGGGGAGCAGCTGAAGCAGCTGGGGCTGTTTAGTCGGAAGAAAAGGAGGCTCAGGAGGGACCTTGTCATTGTCCACAACCACCTGAAAGGAGGCTGAGCCAGGTGGAAACTGGTCTCCTCTCCCAAGTAACACAGGCAACAGGACGAGAGGAAATGGCCTCTAATTGCACTAGGGGAGGTTTAGATTGGATATAAGGAAAAGCTTCTTCACTGGGAGGGTGGTCAAGCATCAGAGCAGGCTGCCCAGGGAAGTGGTGTAATCAGCATTCCTGGAGGCATTTAAAAGACATGTGGACTGGCACTTATGGGTATGGTTTAGGAGAGGGCTTGGCAGTGCTGGGCTGATGACCGGACTTAATGATCTCAGGAGTCTTTTCCATTGTAAATGATGCTCTGATTTTATAAGTCAAAATTAAACTTCACTGATTTGAGTATCCTTTCTCTGATAGAAGCCACTAGCAAGTGTCAAAGAAGAACATGAAAGAAGTATGGTAAGTATATATTTAACTTTTATGTGGTAGGTTGTCCTGGTTTCAATAAATATGCAACTTAATGACTTTCAGAGCTGGAAGTTGCATCAACAAACGTTTTCGGATATTCCATTCAAAATTAAAGGATATTTAAATACAATATTGCAGAATCTATTATAATATATTTTCATAAATCATTTATATAATATTATAAATATTATATAATTGTTATATACAGAGCTCATACCAAAATTGCAGACATTTCAAGCACTGAAAGATCTAGGAATAAAACTCCAAATAATCTTGAAAGGTTAAAGAACATTCCTGCAAAACCAGGATTCAAATTAGAGAGAAAAGAAAAGAAGTTATGCATTTAGATTACACTACACAGATAGAGGATAGGGAATGACAAATCTGCTCTCCTGTAAAAGATCTGAGGATTAAAATGGATCAGATCTGAGCACGTGCCAATAACTTTGCCAAAAGCAAACATACTGCCCAAATGAAAGGTTGGCTGTAAGAGCTGGTGCAGCATCCACTGGAGCAGGTTTTCAGTTACAAACTCTGCTTCTCAAGAATAGTCTAGGTCATCGAAAGGAGGTAAGAGAGCAGATAGAATGATAGAATTCAATAAAATATTGTTCAAGAAGAGTTGAATGGATCATACAATCTAAAGGAGAGAAATTTGAAAGGAACTTTAACAGTTTTCAGATGTGAAAAAAGTAGCTGTAAGGAAGAGACTAAGCAATTCTCCATGAACACAAGGGATAAAGCAAGAAGTTTCATGCATAAATACCAACAAGGAAAATTCAAAGCCAGGTCTCGGAAAAACTTTTGGACAACCAAAGTTATTCTCAAAAAAGCTCAGTCTCCATCACTGGAGCTTATCAAGGAAAAGATAGACAAACACCTATCAAAAAATGTTTAGGCATAAATGACACAACTTCAGGTTAAGGGAATTGGCATCCTGGGTCTTTTCCTGTTTTATTTTCTGTTTTCCTTCAGTTGTTTTTCTCTCTGTTTTTGCAGAGGCAAATAACTACTAGAACAAATCATCAATGGATGTTGTAGAGTCTCAATTACTTCTAGTTGCATTTGAAAATACAAATCTTTCCTATGAAATATATTGTGTTGCAACAGATAATATATGCGGCTTTATGCAGAAATGACTGACAAGGTCTTTCCTATTTTTTTTCCGAAGGAGATTAAATTACATGGTTCTAATACTTTCTTCTGGCCTTACTATCTAGATGTTATAAATAGATTAATTGAATACTGTTCAGTGCTGCAACACATTGCCCAGAAATGTTATAGAATCTTCAGCCCTGAGCAGTATGCTGTAGTTGACCCTGCTTTGAGCAGTGGTTTGGACTGCACAATCTCCAAGGCCCCTTCTAGCTTCAGCTCTTGTGATTCTGTGAGAACCTGTGATTTCTAGATTGCAACTACATTAAAGGCATCTTATCACCATGCGTCAAGTGAAAACTCTGAAGCATTCAAGAATGAAAAGAAAAATCGATGTGAAGAGCATTTTCTCTCCTGTCATGGTCCACATGACTTTTTTTTTTCTGATATATCCTAATTATTTTTGTTCCAGCTGGATTGCTTTTCTAATGAAAATTAGGATGTTTTCTGCTGTTACGAGTGTGGGAAATGAATCTGGTGAAAGTTACAGACTTTGTGAGATGCCACCCTGTACGTATGTGATAAGTAGTAACACAAAAATGTAGAAGGTGGTTTGGTAAAATGGAGAACATGATGAGATGCTCCACATGAATTGGAAATTATAAAGACCAATTTAGCACAATAGTTTAGAATGGACAATATGAAATTTTAAATGAGAAAAGGAGAAGTTTTCAATGGAATATGCTTAAAAGAAAAATAGACAAAACACTGGAAGTTGTTCAGTGTGCAAAGAAAGACAAGGAATGGAGGCAAAACCAGGAGGAATCAGCTTCCACAGTGCAGTGAAGGCTGCTATCTGATTCTAGGCCCTCACATTTGAAATCTGGAGTTGTGTCAGATGCAGGTCACATCCTTGACTGATGTAAACCCAACCGTTCTGTGAATGAGGGTTCTTCAGTAATGGTTCTTTTTAAAGGCTCACGAAGAAGGTTTGCCTTTATGCCCAGGACAGCAGAAGCAGATGACAATCTAACTAACCCACTTCTCCATTGAACCCATATTTTCAGAATAAGATTCACCTCCTTTGATATATCCAATCCCTCAGAAGAAACCACAGACACAGATAGTGCAAACAAATCCTTCTCACGATGCAAGGAAGAGATAGATGCTTCTAAATGGGAGTGAGAATCACAAGTAAACGCAGCAAGCACTATGCTAACCAGAGATAATAGTAACAAGATGACATGGTGTCCCCTTAATGAAACTCTGACCTAAAAGCTTGTGCAAGCCTGACAGAGACTCAAATCATCTCCGGGATGTTGACACTTATATCAAGTACTTTGGAAACAGAACATGCCTTAATTCACTTAAATGGCTGAAAAATGGAAGTGCTGATTATAATTTATGTTATAGATTAGAAGTTAAATGCTCTTATGCAGGAAATAGAAACTCTGAATATGAGACCTTCCCCAGCCTGGTGGTTCAAACTCAAAATTTCCGTCTTCCACCAGCATGGCTTATCAATTTTAGAAGGAAGCTTTGGATGGGAATTGCTTTCCCGCAGAAGCTCTGTCATCATGCAATAAAGGATTCATTGTTCCCATATACTAAGAAATTTACTGCTCAAATTTACTAACAAATTGAGAATGTAATTTCATTTGAAAATGAAAAATAAAGGCAAAGTCACTGTTAAGGAGAATTCATCTGTGAATGGCAAATTGCCTCCCGAAGCAAATGCACTCATTATGCTCAAAGAAAGGATGAGATCTCCCACAGTTAAATAAAACTAGTAGGAAAAATAATTGCTTGATAAATCAGAGTAATTAAATTTTGCACATGTGAATGCTACTGCACCTCTGTCTTCAGTACAACAAGGCCAGCCCTGTAGCAGAGAAATAGCACATAAAGCTCAGCTTTTACTCCCTGAAAAATCTATTACTGAAAGAAATAGCACACCTTTTCCCTTTTAGCTCTTCATTAATGAGGAATGGGAAATCTTGCCCCACAAATCTATTGGGATAAGAGCAGCCAGAAACTGTGGTGATGCTATCTAGTTCCAGTTCACCTCCTGCAAACATTCCACCAATCATTAGTGTGTCTTCTAGCATTTAAAAAACACAAAGCAATAGACTCTGTTTTTCTTTGGGAACCTGTCTGACAGGTCATTTGTTAGTTGGTCTGTCTTATATATTAATTTTTGTATAGTAGGTAAATAACTGTTTCCCCTTATAAACTTCCATAGGAAAAATACCCATGAGGCCTTTAAACTTTATAGGTACTCCGATTGCTCTGTATTAGTTTTGAAAAGGAGCTTCTGCCGCTATCCTTTCAAATTTCGAAAGTTAATTTTTGACCATTCAAACTGTTTTTGTGTTTAGGCTATTTAAACACTGTTATCTATATCTAGGCACGCACACATTCATCAGTTGTTCATCTGCCTGCTGCAGTCAGCAGAAATCCAGCCAATGCAACCTAGAGCACAATTCAGTTTGCCCCAACCGAGGGAACCAGCAGCTGCTGAGCTGAATCACTCGCTCAGCTTCAGTGACTCCAGCCTTGATCTTTATTGACTCTAATAAGGGCTTTGATACTGAGGGCTCAATACATTGCCCACCCAGAAGGAGCCACTGCCATTGAGCTGGACAGCATAACCTGCCTGTCCTGTTGGCGATACATCTTGCAGAGCTGTCAAGGTGCCTTGCATAATCCAGGGCATCTGAAATGGCAGCAGTTCCTGTGTGGGGGTGACTGAAGCAAGCCTTCAGGCCACAAACACACTCCTTCAGGTAGGCATAACAAATTTAGGTATCTCGGTTGTCAGCTGAATCTCTGGAACTTAGGAATCTGAACGGCTTTATCTGGAAAAGCCGTGGTACTGCCACAGCATACGTAGCACTCATAAGAAGTGGCTTATTATGGTTTCCCTCCTATTCAAGAGACTAACAGGAGGAAAGCACAGCACAAGCTCATTCATATATGTTCCTCAGGAGTACAAGGATTGCATACTCTGTCTTCAGAACCAGTCAAGTGGAAAGCACCAGCAATTACTTTCACAAGAGTTACAGAAGAGTGATTTTGGGCTTAAGGGTCATTTTAAGGCATAGCTATATGATCAGATTTAGATGGTCATAAGTTAACTCCACATTTTATGTCACCTCAGGTTCACAATGCATTTAGACACATTATTGCAGGGTAACATTTGAACTAAAAATTCACACCTCTCAGTTTATTCATGTAGGCTCAGTAGACAGCAAATTGGGCTATGATCCAAGCTGGAACTGGCCTGTGCTGCAGAATCTTGGGCACAGATGGCATCAGATACTAAACTTTGAGTATTTAGGTATACTCAGACACTTTGATGCTGACCCCCTCACTGAAAGATCACCATGAATTTGGTACTTTGAAACATCAATCAACAAAAGACACGTGAAGCACTGAGAGAGCATATCTGTGTAGAAACATGTATCCGCCTTTTGACAGCCTATTTTTGACAAAAGAGAGGTTGCCTTTTATTAAGAGAATCTAAAAAAAAACTAGTAATTTTCCTAGCAGCTTAATGTTCTGTAAATATCAGTTCCCTGAGCAATTTCCTTAAAAAAAGTTCAGATAATCTTATTACTCATGTGATCTCTGTGCATTTAGTCTCCTTTTAACTTCTCCACTGCAGCATTTTTGTAGGAATTGACCATAACAAATGTGATTATGGATGCAGTTTACACAGGTATAGTTCCTGATATAACTTATTCATTTGGTGGTTAGCTATTCTTTTAGGCTAGATACTGCCAGATGACTGAGCAAGTTCTTTGAGCTTCTTCCCAACGTGCCTCCTGTGTGTATGTGTCATGTCTGGCAAAAGCTGTAGTGTCCACTGAGAGAAAGAAGACATGTAGCAGATGCTCGACTGCATTTCTTTTCCTGCTTGACTGCAGTGTCTGCTCTGAGAAGTAAACAATCCACTCAGTAAAACAAACTGTTGCAAATGCTCACTATGGGTTGAATCATTTGATAATTACCTTGCTTATTCTCTCTCCCTAAACAGATTTATTCAAATTCCCCTATCAGTCTATATACTCCTGAATTCTTATCAGCTATATGTCTTCTCTCCAGGCAAAGCTCATACTTCCTTTTTGCTCCAAGACCATTTTATCTATATATAGGATTGGATTTTTTGTTTGTTTTTGTAAAGTACCTATTCTTGGAATTAGTTCCTGCTTTTTTACTAAGGGATGGCATGTTCTATAAAGTATTCAGTTTCTAAATCAGACAGTGAGAGAAAAAAATATGATGTCTCCCATTTTCAGATTTGAAAGAGCAGCTGATGTCAGAAAGCAAGATAAAAAAGGTGACCTTAAAACAATCTAGTTCATGATGATGCTGCCTTTTAGTCTCAATGTCCAATTTATCTCAGTGCACATGCAGGGTGAAGACTGCAAAGTAAGACTAATGAGTATGGCAGAAACATATGCAGTAATTCATCATCATAACAAAGCATAGCACAATTATCAGGAATTTCCTGTAGGCTTGCCATGATTACATGGAAACAAATTGTTTCGTCTGCTCAGTTAGAAGTGCAAAAATACTGAACCAAAAACCAGAAAGGGATTGGTGCCACCTTTATATACAAATCATCCTTTTAGGATATGATAGATGTACAATTTGGCTTTCTTTTGGTGTTTGTACACTGAAATTGTATTCATTCAGTGCCTGGCCAAATGGGTCTCCATGTTCTGCAACAGACACCTCACAAAAGCATGGGAAGAAGAGGTGGTTGGCTGCAGGGTTAAAGGAGTTAGTGGATGTAATCACAATACCTTTTTCATGCTTGCCAAAGACTTTATTGCAGCAAAAATTTCAAGTAAGAATGGAAGGAAGGGAAACCTTTAATTACTTGGAATTTACTTATTTTAAAAAACCCCTTGTCTCTGCTCGGTGTATCTTCCTGAGAAAAGACTAATGTCAGCATCACTTTGTGAGTAATTGGGTTTGGTCCTGTTCCTGGTGTTCAGCTACCTGGAGTACAGTTTAGGCTGCTGTTTATTTGACTCTCCTCCCTAAGGACCACTCTTCTGTAGGAGAATGAAAGCTATGCAATGCTTACACAGACATTTCTTGCACTTCTGCTGGAAAACAAGATCCATTCTGAGTAAGCACGAATAATAGACAACACCGCAAGTAGCTGCTTGGGGCTCACATGCCTGAGAGCCATAATATTAAAGGAGAAGTCACTGCTGAAAGGAGCAGATAGATTGCATTTGCTATCACAGATCTCTACTCTGTTTCAGTGATCATGCCACTTAGGTAAAGTGGGACTTTGAGAGCTAAAGTCTAATTAAAATAAGTGGGCATTACATAACCATGCTTGGAAGGCAAATTTTCTGCAATATTCCTTAGTGACCAGAAGCTGCCTTTCTTTAAAGCATTTATACAGCTCAGCTCTAGCAATTTAATGGTTGGAAGATGATAAGGAAATAAATTTGATTTTGGTACACAGCAGTCAAAGTAATTTCAGGGGTATATGTAACCCTTAGCGCTTAAGTCCCATAACCATGTCATGACCCATATCAACTGTAAGGTCCCAGTTTTTCAGGGAAGGTTGGATAGCACACATCTCACAACTGTTTTTTAGAAGATGTCATCATGCATCATGAAAAAAGTCATATTTCAGGGAATGCCTTAGCTCCACCAGGATATCCATTATGGTCAGGCCTACATTGCTGAGGCTCCAGGGATGCATCTGGCCCAGGGAGTGAATTTAACCCTCCTGTCCTTTCTTTTGTTTTGTTTTAATTGATTTGCCCCTGTTGCTTTCATGGTTTTCTTCCTCACATCATTTCCTTTATTGATCTTGTCTTTCCTCATTTTTCTCTCTTTCCTGGTTACTTCCAGGTTAGCACCAGGATGGAAGTCGCATGGGGAGCCCCACTTGGCCCCTTTCTGCCAAGTACAACAGCCAGTCTTGGAAAAGTGAAGACATTCTTATCAGAAGCAATGGGGAACATTGGTGGGAGGCTTTACTTTGGGTGTCACAGGTTGGTGATAATCTGTCACCCTACGGCAGTCCAGGTAATGGTGCAGCCACTGAGCTCTGCCAGCACTTCTCTAAATTACACCTGTGAAGGAACCATGTAAGGTGCAAAGACAGCAAAGTTCACTCACTGTGTCTGAGCCTGGTTTGCCAGCATTGCTTTCTTAAGGAATGCTGCACAGAACTCGGTCTCCAGGGAGGGGGAGCCTGCTGCAATCAACCTTATGGAGGAAAATATATCAGCCTTGAATTAATTTCACTGTATGAATGAATTCTTCCAAGTTCCTGGAATTTTCACAAACCAGTTTAATCTACTCTTAATTTACCGATCTACTTTTTAAAATGTAAACAACTTTCAAATAAGATTTTATTGCATTTGAATATAATTCTTGTCATGTTCTGTACTTTTCTGCTTCACTTCCAAAGAATGTTGTGATGATTAACTCATGCATTATGTGATGCCATGTGTAATGCTCCCTTGTGACAATAACTCAAATTGCTATTTTCATGCTATCTTCTTGTCTCTCACTCTTGTTTTATTTTTACTCTATCCTTTTACTCATTTGAACAGAAATATTTTCAAGAATATATTTCTGTCTCCCTTTGCCAACTGACTGCCAGCTCACAGAGTCTAGAACAATGGGTAAGTGAAAACATCCAACTACCACAGCTTCCAGTTGCTACAGAACTCACTTTCCCGGGAATTCTCCTGGACCTTCATCTGCAGAGCTCAGTCACTCATCAAAACATCAGCAAGTTGTATGCAAACTCCTTGAATGCCTGGTTAGCCATTGAGGTATACAGCAAGAATTCAGTTCAAACAAGCAAGGCGCAAGCTCATAGCTTCACAATTTTTTTATATTCAAAATAAGGTGCAGCACTTTTAAACCTTCATTCTGGATATCAATAGAGAAAGAGAGCTTCTGGACGTTAGCTGATCATGGATGGAATGGAAATTATTTTTTATAATTTAATTATTCTTAACCTGAATAAAGATGCAGATAAATCCATTTCATTTTACCATTTGAATAGAAGAAATAGGGCTAAAATTTTAAAGTCCTATAATTCTGATAGTGATGTAGGAACTCGTATAACATGCATGGAGAACCTACAGCAATGGAAAATCCTGAAAAATCTAGGAGAGAAGAAAGCGACAGCAGAAGACATGCAATCAAGGGACATTTGAGGTTTCTCTCGAATCCTAGTTGTCCTTGATCACATCAGTATTAACCTGTTACTGCTCGCAAACTCCATATCCCAAATCTATCTAGAAAATGGTAAGAAAACTAAGGATAGGAAAATTCAGCTTTCAGGAGCAGGCATAATTTAATCACCTGTTTTCCTCCAAGTGTTCTATGCACAATTGTACACAAAGGAGTAACCAAAACAAAACCAGGAAAGTCCATGCAAATAGATATTTGAGGTTAATAACTCTTGTTAGCCTATCCAGGGCAGGCACTAGGAACTCTATCATCCCATAACAAGAAATACAGTCTAAAAGGATTGATTTGGAGTTTTAAGTCCACCTCCTTGTGAGAGCAGGACTGTTCTCAAAATACTCTAAGCAGTAGTTTCTAGTTTAGCTTTAAATATACAAAACAATGGCTTTACTCTTCCTTGTCTTGAAATCTATCCAAGTTTGGAACTCAGTGCCCAGTTCTTAGTGGCTTTTGCTGTTCTCCACTTTCAGTTGCTGTATATACAACAAAAAACTGCAATTTACATTAGGTGGCCCTATAAGGGTGTGCTCAACCAGGAAATATGTTTTCTGCATATAGAGGCTATGTGGATGCAGCCTCAATAGCTGCCAGACATTAGAATAGAAAAGGCCTTAGTCTCACATCACAACCTGATCATCTGTTCTTTTATCCTATTACTCCCACAGAGAGAGCACCCCAAGGAACATCTCCAGTCAGACTGTTCCTCCTTGCTGTCAAGGTCACTTACAGACATTAGGAGATATTCATCTATCCTTAGTCAGTAAACTGAACGACATTTCACTTTCTTTGTACATCCTCATCTAATAATGTTTCTCTCTGAATTGCCTCCAGTTCACTGCACCGTTAATTAACTTTTATGCACTACCAGAGATGAATGCATCTCAGCAGTGACTTAAGTGATTTCTCTACAGCTTGTGTTTCAGTTTCCATTCATAAAACACTTCAACTTATATTAGCCAAAATTGTCCCCCCTTGCAACACTTTTGCATTTCCATAGTATCTCTTGTTGTAAAGTAAAAAAGGGCAGAGCAACAGAGGAAGTAAAAATTTAAGTACCAATATTTGTCTTTGTCTGAAATACTCAACTTGGTTAGGGGAAAAAACCATTCTCTAAGTGTTTGTCAGCTCTGTATTTTCTACATGTCATTTGCATTATTAAATAACAATATCTGAGCCTTGCCTTAAATACCAATCTAACAGGGCCTTAGCTGTTTAGCAATATTGTTTTAAGCTGAAGTTTTATACAAAAAAATCCCAACCCAAACCATGTAAGCATTACAAAATATGTCACTGTAGCAAGGATTTCTTTAACAGCCTGCAAGCAGCACACAGCTTTTCCTGCACATTTTAAGGACATATCTAGAGTTCACAAACACTTCCAATTTTATCACCTAATTATTAGAGAGACAATTTGCAAGAGTAAACAGTTCATACCCTGTCTAAACCTCTTAGCATTACAATGAACATGGATATAAAATTATTTAGTTACATAATAGTGGAACATGTCTGACTTACACAAATGTTGAATCATTTAGAGTTTGAAGCTGAGGTTTCCCAAACTGGTGGTCTACAGATTTCTGTCAGTGGTCTGCAGCTGCAGGTTTATGGCTGTCTGGGTATACAGTATTCATTCCCTATGAACAGTGGGGAGAGAAGAGATTAATAACAAACAAACTGGCCAAGAAAAAATACTTCAGTTTATCAACAGCAGTAACACATTTTTTGCTAAAGACTATAAAGACTATACAATTTCTGTTAATAACTTTTGCTTTTTTTTATGATCTTGTCAGACAGATTTTTTATACTGAAATTTTCTTTTTCATACTGTTTCCTCTTTTCCGATCTATCCATTTATGAAGAAAAGACTATACAAGACGTTATTTATAGGATATTTTCAACAGGCAAAACACCATGAACTCAAAAACAGGTAAAAAGAAAAGTGTCAGCTGGTTTAGGAAGCCTGATGTCACTGATGGTGGCTAAAATGCAAAAAGTGAATGTACAAGGAATTGAAGCAAGAAAAGGGAGCAAAACAATTACAACTTAATATTTTGGAACAAAATCAGGGAAGACAAAGCCATCTGATGCTCAAAGACTCCACAAGGAGGGATTCTACAGGTTCATGAGCCCGCAAAAGCAAGATCAATGAAAAAATGGGTGTGCTGAAGGGAAGAGAAGAACTAGCAGTGAAAAGGTTAAATGTCTTTTTCACCTTTGTCTTCAAAGGCAAAACCTGCTCCAGGACCTTTGTGTTTCTGCAAAGAAGAGGGGCAGTCATCAGCAGGGGAGCAGTAGCGCAGGGACTGCCTACAGAGCAGACAGACTCAGGGAAAGGGGCTCCTTTGGCTGTCCGCAGAGGTGTCCTGCACGACTGTGAGGTTACTGCCCATCGCCTGGGAAAAACTGCAGCAGTCAGAGGAGAGCCCTAATGATTAGAAACAAGGCTAACCTCTGTCCATTTTAGGGGAATTATAGCTACAACAGATACCAAGCTGCAACCCAGTACACAGGGACCTTAATAAACTCACAAAGTAGGACAGCAGAAACCTCATGAAGTTCATCAAAGTATCAACTTGGAGTTCTAAGCACAATAAATTCATATATTTTTGGCCACTTTTGAGATAAAAATGCATTTTGTTTTAGGATAGGCCCAAGTATGTTTTTAAACAAATAAAATGTTCAAGAATTTTGTTTTGTCCTGCTCCAGATAAGCCATGTCATATTTCATTATACATAATTTCCACAAACAGTTGCTGAATTTGGCACAATATTATATATATACAGAAAACATTTGGCCATGGTTTTGTTCGAACTGCCTCTGTGACTGTCACAATTCCCCTCTATTCTTCTGTCATTGTCTGCTCATCTTATTTAACGTCATTCATTCTAATTTCCATGCTAATAAACTCAAATGCCACAGATAAAAAGAGGAACCAACATGTACTACTACACAGAAAATATACCTTCAAAATTCTGTCTCAAAAACACATTTCAAATTACTTTTTCTTTTTTTTTTTTTTAACCAGTGATGGCTAAAATCAAATTCAGGAATACATTCAAGAATATTTGTTTATTAAAACAGAAAAACTTTCCACTGCCACAAAGTGGAGACTCAGTTGCTCAACAATCACAACCAACTCCAAACTTTCTCAGGTCTAATGCAATCACTGCTTTAAATGTATCAGTTATCCAAGTAGTACAACTTGCACTGCAGGATATAAAAGATTCATGTCAGTAGAGATTTAAGCTCAGAAAAGTAGAACAATACTTAATGGTTAGTGAACTGCATTGGAATATTCCTTAAAGCAATTTCTCTTTCCCTATGTCTATGTTACAATGTATTTTATTTCATCCAAGCCAAATGAAAACTTCAAATACTTTAACAAGTTACCGGTTTACTGCTGCCCCAAAATTCAAGAAAAACTTGTGGTCATCCTCATTTGTTTCATAGAGAAACTGCTTTCAGAAAGCAAGAAATTGTGAGACTTGCTGGTTAGGCCTAAGCTTATAAGCAATAATGACAAAGAATAACTCTAATGAAAGCAGCAGATTAAATAGGAAGAACCTTTCCAGAAGTGTCATTTTGGATGCTGAAGTACACTGTAGTGAGAAGCAACCTGCATGAAAGATACAGTGCAGTTCTTTCCAAAGCCTCTGTTTTGGTTTTCACCTAGTGAGACAACAGTGAACAACGGAAGAGTGGAAACAATAATTATATTGGCATCCTGTATTTCTGGTCTTTCAATAGTTTTTCCTCTCAAATACGTAATTCCACAGCTGCATTCTCTGAATATTTTAAGCTTGGTTATAGAGTTCCTGCAACGTGTTTTATACTGTTTGTGCCAGGCAATAACCCAAAAGAACGAAAAGAAGCTAATACTTGGAGAGGTGCTGTGAGCATAGCTACCTAGCCACATGTGCCTAACCAGAATTCACAGTGCCATCTATGAAATCTAATGCTTGGGAAAGTACAGAAAATGTGATTTAGCCATCAGTCCTTTGCCGGAGTTCACCACAAATTTTCAATTTTGTCCAGTTATCTTAATGTCCACAGGAAAAAAAGCTTGTATTCAATTGACCCCTCCCATTTTTTGGGCTCAGATTGTTGTGCAGCTCTTGGCTTACATGCAGTGGGGTCAGGTAGGTCAAATCTGGCAAAATTGGGGGTTTCTGCCAGGTTTGATGGACAACATCATTCCTTTCAGAGCAAACAATTCTGTCCTCTCTAGCCTTCTCTCTTTTCATTGGCTATCATTTTGCTTTTCACACATATCACGCTTATCCATGTATGTTTTTGCCTAAGCATACCTGCTTGGGATACAAGCACGTCCTGCTTCAACCTCACTCTATTTTTATCCCTATTCCATGTTGTCAGCAGCTGCCTGTTGGGACTAGTGCTCCCACTGTAACTCCAAACCTGTTTTGGTAAAAAGAGCTCCCAGTCTCTGCCACGTTCAAACATCCAGCATGTTCCTGTGCTAGTTTACGCCGCCACAGGGATTTATGCAGCCCCACACCAAACCATGTCAGGGAATCAACGTAGATGGAAGTTTAACAAGCAGAAAAGCAGTGAGCCTCTTTCTTCGACAGTCCTGAATGATGTCATCTTATATGTACTTATATTACTATGTGATCAGCATTAAGAACTCTAGCTTCAGGAATTCTGACCAGCCCTGAAGTATGAGCAATTAATGTTCTAAATATCCCTTGACATACCAATCTTGTTAGAGATCACAGTGTCTGGAACAGGAAAATTTAGTCCTCCTCAGCTTCAGTTTATCTGCATGCAGTCCGATTTTTTATTCCCAGGACACGTCTGGGAAGCATCAGAGCATGTTAGCTCAGAGATAGCAACCTCTTCTCTGTCAGCGCCTTCTCCAGTGGGGAGTGTGATGGATCCCTGGTTCAGCTTAACCTGAAACACCTCAGGAGCTTCTCCCATGGGTACTCCTCTTTCTTATGCATCCCCTATGCTCTCTTTTCTCCTTCTGTGAGCTGCAATTTTTAAGCATTGTTGAGACAGGTGAGAATCTCAGGCCATTTTATTTTTGGTACTGGTGTGGATGGACAGAAGAGAGACATATATTTCAATCTGAGTTTAAATCTTCGAGTTTAAATCGATAGATAGGCAATTTGAACTTGAAACATCTTTTGTCTCAGGAAAAACATGATCATCACCCCTCTAAGTATTCTGCTCATGTGTAGTGATCCATACCAGGCCTCATACTTTGGAAGGTTTGCAGTTCGAAATGTTAATTAACAGATATAGTCCATTTCCATATGTCTTCCTCTAAAGGTTACTGCAACAACATTTCCTGAATATCCTTTAACAATTTAATGGCAGCCTGGCAGTGGTATCATGACAAATAAATTTAAGTGACATACAGGTTGCAGTGGCAGAATACAAAGTATAATAAAGCAATGTACTTCTTATAGAGATGTGACATGAAAAACATTGTCCTGTGGTCCCAAGTAATTTTCATAAGACAAAAGCTTTCATGGTAATAAAAACAAATCAGTCAATGTTCTGAAAGACTAATATAATAAACCATCAGGGAAGCTATTCAGCTGTGTTAACTCCATTTAACAAAAGAGGAGTCATTATTATTCAAACTTTGTACTTAAAGTTTGGTGATAACTTTAGCTGCACTATGACAAAGTAGCCTTCTTGATTAATGAGAGATACCTCCAGAAATGGCAGTGGAACTCAGTGTGGAAACATATGCTACCTTGCTGGTCATATTGAACAAAACCAGTTTGACATTAGGAACACAGGACTGGACTTAAATGACAGGACAGAATATTAATCGCAGAGAAGCCGAAGATAGTGCATGAAATATTGCCAGATCCAAGACTTTATATAGTGACCAGCAACTAGAACATGAGGAGAATGGAAGAAGGGTCAGGAGTGCAAATATTTTTGATGGGAAGGACAAAAAGAAAGGAAGAGAATAAAAGTGCTTTCAGTCCATGAATCCCAAAATTATTCTCAACAAATGGAGACTACACTGCTTTTCAAGAGAGACAAAATTGTGCTCAATAATTTTATTTTCAAGGTGAAAAAGTTGTATTGCTATAGCCACTAAGAAAGGGATAAATTAAGTGAATTACAAGCAATTTGGGGTACAGGTAGAAAAGGATCACAGGTTATGATTACAAGATGTGCTTTCTTACTGTGAGTTCATCCTTACACACACACTCAGCAAACATCATTTCTTGAGGGGCTGAAGTGTCATAATGATTCTTTTCTTTATGAGCCTCACTCATTCGCAAGCATTTTTGTGGTTCTGGTTTATAAATGAGACTGTATTTGGAAATATCATGGTACCAAATAACTGGCTGTAAGATTTTCAAAATACCAAGAAGATCTCCTTTTTATCCACTTCTTTCCTTATCCTGCACTGAATTTTGGAGACTTTACACACTTAACAAACCAGTTTTCTCTTTATCTACACCACAAGCAACTCCATCTAAACCCAGTCAGGAATTTTTTCCAATTGCACAACATCTGCTCAAGTATGCTAAAAGCCAAACACAGACTGTCAGCTGGGACTCTGTGGAATATACTACAAAAAGTTCTGAACTATTTATTCGAGAATGGATAAATAGACATGCAGAGCAGAATAGAAAGACAGAAAAAAGGAGGTAAATGAAAGGAATAGGTTGTACAGGCAGAGCTGAAAAAGTCCTTATAGATAAAGATATGCAACATCTCTGTCTGATTAACAAAATATAAGGTAGTCAGTCTATGACTGAAAGGGCTGCAAGAAACAAGAGTGTTTCGAAGTTCTTCAGAAGACTTGTTCCCGCTGATGCAACAGGAATGGGTAATTATGATGAGCATAATACTGAGAGATTCCACTTGAATTCAGGTCTACTAGGTACCACACAAGCAAATTGGTAGATAATTTAATGCCCTGTCATCTTAAGATATGAAATGATAGGGGTAGACAATGAAACAGATCTGAGAAAAAAAATTAGACAACACCTCTGTTATTTGATCTGTGTTTAAAACAAGATTGTGATGAAGTCTTCCAAGACTTCCAAGAACAGCAGCAGGTGCCACGTTAAAATATCATAGTAAGAGAATAAAGGACTTCATGCCCCACAGAAGATAAAGCACTCAAGTATTCTGGACTGCAGGGAAAAATCCAGTCTCAGCAAAGATGAAAAAAGTACTATCCATCTTTAATTGAATGTAATATTTAATAGTGACTGTTCTTTAAAATCTGAATGGCTTTTCAAGGGGAATTTTTAAATATTCTAGTATTTTTTCATATCATACATCTTTAAAAAATGAAATTGAACTTCCATTGCAAAACTGAATTTACATAATCTAGATAACAACTGTAGTTTCAATTCCCTAGCAAGAATGAATCCTTAAAAACACTGACTGACCACAAAAGAAGTTTGCTTAAAGAACTAGTTATTCAGGCTCTTTATTAAAGCATTTTTTATACTTATGTCAGTTACTACCACTTGGATACAATTAGGAGATCCTGTATTTGTTTATGGCCATTATTCAACTTTTCATGAAAAAGGCATGACATTTACAAACTTACGATAAATTAACCTTCAAAGGGACTCTTCAGGCTTACAAAAACAACATATCATCCTTATTTTTAAGCCTCAATTTGTCCTGCTGACATGAAATTAAAACAAAACACAAAAATAAAGCCAAACCCGAACATCTCAAAATGATATTTGTCTAACCTTTATAAGAGCCTAGTTGAACATTTTTTTCTCTTACAGTCACCCTTAGATCAATTCCTTGTTATAGATTTGAACACGAACAGTGAACAGAGAACAGCAGAGGGGCATCTGTCATTCCTCAGCCTACATCCCATGCTGTGCCCTTCGTGTAAGTTCAGCAGAGAAGCTCCCGGTAAGAAAGAGAGAATGCAATGATACTGTTGTGTTTCTTTGAGGCTGATTGGCTGAGTTGCTCAGAATTATAAACTGATATTATTATAAACTGACATTTATAATAATAATTATAAATATAATAATAATAATTATAAATTATTATTATAAACTCCTGGGGGCTGGTTCTTGTGGCTTCTCTTGCCAGAGAATAGAGGTGTATGTCTCTTTCCCAAAGGTCAGCCCTGCATCCTGTTCCTCCTGCAGAAGCAAAACCAGCAAGCCTGGCTCTCCAAAGCTCATTATCTCACTGTGCAACATCTTCTCCCCTATCCTTTCTGCTATCTCTTTCCTCTCCCTAGCATAAGCAGGCCCAAGCTCAGTCTTTTGGGCAGTAAAATCAGGTTTTTTACAGTGCTAAGACGCCTTGAGTCAGCTTAATTTAGAAATATTACTCTGCACCTTTCTCCAAAGGGAGCAAAGAAAATGTGTGATCAGACACACTCTTTCTCTACTCTCTAAAATGAAAAAAATACATAGAAGGGTAAAGTAGGTCTCCTCTATCAGCACTGTCATAGCAACTTAGGGAAATTGTATAGACAAACAACGTAGACTAACAGTGAATCACTTGGCTCTGGAACAAATTATTCTCTCTTGATACCACCTGAATTTGCCTTGAATGGAAGGAGAGGCAAAAAGGTCTCATAAAGACAGATAATCAGAAATAAATTTAACAAGATAAAGCAGATGGATGCTTGTCTCGCCATTTTATTGGCTTAGCTTTTAACTTCTGCATGAAGACCTCTGCAAAACCTCAGAAAATTCAGCCAAGGATAGTATGGCTGTTGACCCCATCAAGGGAATAAAAGGATTGTAATACGTTGAGGAATTTCAAATCCCCAGCCTCCTGGATGATTTGCAGATAGGGAGAGCAGCAGTGGGACATCATCTCTCCAGGCAGTAGCTCCTAGAAGGTGGATGGCAGTACCATGGCCCCAGTCACAGTCATTCTGCAGAGATGATTTCCACTGCTTTTCCAAAAACACTTCTCCAAAAAACCGTTCTTCTTTGCTCTAAGTCTTTGTAAGAACACTCAAGTGAATTAATCAAAACTACCTCCAGTTACAGCACAGGCCCTCTGCACCTTTGTGCAGTGCAACAGGAAAGAAGTTGCCATTGCCGCAATTAATATATTTATCTAATGAAATACGTCCCAACAGCATGAAAGCTTTACTTTTCCCACCACAACATTCCCCATGACCAGGACAAAGCAACAGTCTCCTTGTGCCATCTAACTTCTTCAGCCCAGCTTACTTTATGCCCAAATTCAAAAGATACTATTTTCTTTTTTCCAGTTCAAACACTATGTAAACTTTAAACAAACAAACCAACAAACAAACAAACCTTTTCCAAATCAATCTTAGCTATTCTACTGAATAATTTGACCTATTACTAGCCTGATTGATTCCTGTACCAGAGTGTCTGTGACATTGAGACATTTTGAATTGCCCTTACTATAGAGGGGATAACTGTTTAAAGGTTATTATGTATATAAGCAGTTTTTCTCTTTTAGTCTTAGTTCTGTGAACAGGGCTAGCCCTAAGGCAAAGCCTAAGGCAGAAAGTGAAATACATTTTTTAAAGGCTGTTTGTTAATTGAGCCCTAAACTGTTTTCCTGTTCCTTGCCAGTTTTATCCTAACATAAGAACAAATCAATGTTAAGGCAGTCTGCCAGATGCTGGCCAACTCAGACTACTTTGAGCGTCCTCTCTCTTCCTTGGCAGCTGAAATCTCTCAGCACTATTCAAATTTTGCTCAGCATCTAGCAGGATTCAGCCCTAAATGGGCTGCAACCTGCATATGAATATTTTAATTACGTGCTGCTACGCAGAAAGAAAACAACCTGCTATGCACAGGCAAGTCAACTAAGAACTTGTAAGCTCTGTGACAGCAATGGATTGGTAATTTCAGCCTGTTTATTATGCTTTGGGCTTCTTTCTCTAAAAGATTGTGTTTGAGGGCACTGCCAGCTAGGTGCCTTGTTTGAAAAAGAAAAGTGCAGTTGTTTTGTTGCTCTCCTGCAGTCAGTGCAGAAACGGATGAGAAAATGCAGGAGTTTCTGGACCACATGCCTGAAATTCACTGTTTTCCTGAAGGCCATTGGACTGAAGGAGGATGATCAGTAGCTTTCAAGAAAGAAAACGTCTGCATTAGCACCAAGAGGAGGAGGAGGGCAGAGAAGTGGTTGAGTGCCAGCCGGCTCTGGTTTCAGACCTGGATCAAATGTACTGACAATGTTGGGTGACACGAAGCACCCAACTCCTGCCTACTTTCCGTGGTCAAACTGCACAGAACAGTCTCTGCTGGGGCTGGAGCCATTCTCAGAAGCATCAACTATCCAGGCACTCTGTTTTTGCATTTCACTTCCCCTTTAGGACTCTGTGACCCACTCTCTGGGGATATGGACAACCAGAAGATAAAAGAGGAAGAGCCAGGAGTGAAACAGCAGGGAGGAGCTTTGTTGAACAGACAAAACCTAAAGGGATAAAGGTGAGAGACAGGCAGTTAGGGGGAGTCTACATGGAGATTTGAGCTGCAGTAGCATACAGGGGGATGGTGAAGCTGTAAGGACAAATGTGAAAATGGAGTGAGGTGACCCTGGCAGAGACATCCCTAAACTGTTCAAATGGCCTCTAAGAAAGAGCTGTCCAAATATGTGCACTAAAAAGAAAGAAGTTCAGTAATCAGAGAAGGAAATAGCCAAAAAGAAGTTTTCAGTGTTTTCTCCTTGAGTCTCACTGTGCAGAAGTCATTTTTTTAACCATCTTTCATCTCTCTACAGGCCTACCAAGCAGCCAGGCAAAGCTGGAAAATAAGGCTGTTTGTAACAACAAACATCAAGGTGATTTAGGAGAGAGAGAACTGCTTGGCTAGTTTTTCTTGTCTTTATTTTTAACTTAGCAGTGAAAGGGAGGGAAGGTTTCTTGATAACAAAAATAAAAACATTAATGCCTTTCAGAGCCATCACCCTCCCATGAAAAGGGCTAGGCCAGAGTGTACGTAAAAGCTGTGAGACACCTCAAAAGATAATGAATCTGACACTTGCATGACATTTCCAGTTTAACACTGAATTTCTACTTCCCTGCTAGACTGAAAGGTTCATCAGCTACCAGATGCTTTTAAGAGCTTGGGGGAATGAAAAGAAATATTATTTTTCCTGTCTAGATGCTCCACTTTAAACTGTCTACAATCACACTTTTTTTCTGTTAAAAGCCACTGTACTTTGCTCTAAAAAAAAATTCAGGGTTGCCTAAAAAAAAAAAAAAATCAGTATCATCCTGCAGTCCTAGTCTGCTTTTCATCAAAAAGGTTCTGTATCTCCAAAAAGCTTTGATGAACCTGATGAGAGACAAAGGCTGAGACAGAGACCAAGTGAATCTCAAGCACTTACTAAAGTTTTGTTCTCACACTGAATAAACTGTGAGAGAATCATGCTGAAGTTTGTTTTAAGTTTGATGCTTGTTCATGACCCTAAATAAAAGAAAATTACAGAATGTTTGGTCACAGACTTCTAGGGGACATTAGTTTTACTAGACTTTATTGCATGCACACGGTCTCTATAAAAATACCTAAGAAGACTGGAAGAACTTCCACATTTGGCATAAATGTGGTCAAATATAGGAAAACAAAATAGACCTGAATATTAGGATTTCTAATGCAATGGACAATTCAGGAGCTTGAACTGTGTTCCCACAGTCATAGTAAACCTATGCCTGATAATCTTTACAATTTTGAAGAATAATATCATCATCAATTCAATTCTTCCCATCTTTGGATAATATATTCATATGCTAGCAATGTCTTGGATGCCTTTATATAAATATAAACAACATTTACATAGATTATCTATACTGTTCAAGACAAAACTTATTAAAATATTTGGCAACAACCACCCCTTCAAGTCTTAAAGGTACCTTCCAACACTGATGATTCTGTGATTTAAGGAGATGGGGTTTTGAAGTTATAGTAAATAGCAATAGATGGCCCTGACCTGAGTACATGGCTGAACTCATTCCAAGAATTCTCTTTTCAAGATGTCAGTGTTAAGCCTGTTGAGCAAATTACCACTTTTATCCTCACTCTATGGCCATTTATCAGCACTACTAATCAAAAATCATCAAGTACAGTCAGAGACAAGCAGACTTAATCTCTGGATTCAGAAGTGTTTGCAATCCTTGCCAAGAAAGGCCTCTCCCTCCTGATTTAGCACTAAGTTGCAAAATAAACAATCCCATTAAATAGCATTTCTCAGCTTGGGCACCACAACCAAAACCCAAATGAATGAGTGTTTATTAGAATGATCTTGACAAACAATGACTTCCCACCATCCATGATATATCTACAGATTGTTATCTGTGAAATCTCCGTAATAATGTATTTTGCTACATGGAGATTGTTGACAGGTGATGACATGGGTGTTCATTGGAAAGGACTTGAAAATTAAAATTGTGATGTACATATTAATTTTCCAAAAAGTCCAAATAGCAAAAATTGAATTAGGCACTATTTATTTTGGTTATGTTTGAGGGGGTTTTGGCAGAACTATCTGCCTACAGAACAGTTTCAGTTTCTTGAAAATTGGCCTAGACCTGAAGAAAAACAACCTAAATCTATGTAGCAATAGGCATACAGGGCTGAAATCCCTCTATCAGCACACACATTCATAACTTTTTGATGATACATTCAGCATCTTGCAGCATTTGAAGTGAAGCTTGACCAAGTCTCCTCTTTGCCATAACTTGTCGACAACTAGTTTATTTCTTTACATTTGATGTTTATTCTGTAAGTGTTAATGGTTTTCCAAGACATCCAGCATCTTGCAACGTATCATTGCATTTTTCCATTAAGAATGCTGAAAAATAAAACTGCCAGCTCAAATATGTTAACTGGTCACATCTCACTGGTCAATGTCAAGGTCAATTAACTGTGAGTTCACTAGGTCCAAGAAACAAGTCCCTAAACCCAGAACATTCAGAATGCAGATGAACAGAGGATGTGGAGAAGCAAAAAAGGAAAGAATTACGTGAATACCAGTTTCTCTGCAATTATATTATGCTCAGAGTTTACAAGGGGGAAACTGTTCCAAACACAAACAATACGAGAATGAACTTCAGAAGAGGGGAAGAGACAAAACACACATAAAACTTCCCAAAAAGTTGATCTAACTGCAGCTGACTTAGAATGATTCATTCTCTTCATTGAGTCCTTTTAGAAAAGCAAAATAGAAGACATGCAGGCTTCCAGACTGATCCTTACAAAAAGGCCAATAACAAAACACAACTCATTTTCTGGTTATCTCAGTAGGACAACTGATAACAATTGAGTATGATTTCTGTAAATTTTAAAGGAGAAGCCTGAGACAGAGAAGTTGAAGGAGACAAGGAACAGTGTCTATTTCTCATCCTCTATTACCTCTTCAGTGACTTTAGATGTGGGAGACCTTGAAATCTAGAGAAGGATTTATGTTATACAGATGTCACTGATATGCATGCTTCTCCCTAGAAGCATATCTTGAGCTGGTTACCTGAAGCTCTCTAGAGGAAAGAAATATGTATTTTCAGGCAGGATTCACCCAACCTATTTTGCACATCTGCTTTACAATACAGTAAGACTTTGCTCAAGACAGTTGTGTTCCTTATTGTCTATAAAGGGAATCTCGATGATTCACTCAGAAGCTGAAGTTTACACTAGAGATCTCTAAGATTAGATATGCCAAAGCTTACCCCTAGGGTCTTTAGAAAAGCATACAAACTTGTCTGGTATAGAGGAAAGTGAAATCTTTGCCAGAGGAGATGGCAAGAGTGTGTCAGAAAAAGATCTATGAAGTTTTCTGTCTGATGCCTGCAATCAAGGTGACATCTGGCTCACGTTGTGCAATTTGCCTGTTTGACCTGAAGAACACAGATCTACTTCTTGCAAAGCCCAGGTATTTGGTGTCTAAGGCATAAATCTGAAAAATAAATTTTTGGAAGGCTGAGAAGGGCAAATCTCACTTTCCAGACAAGTCACAACCTGTAAATAATCCCTTAAGGTGGTCATGACAGGGACAGCACTCTTGGTCATGTAAATGGAAAGAGCCAAGCTTTTTTGAAAGAATAAAGCAAGGTCCTGGCTCATGAATCATACTAGGGTGGTGCCATCAGCACTGAAAGGATAGTTTTCAGAATGTCACTGCACTTTCTACTGGGAGCTCCTCTTTCAGTATTTCATTTTGGATTGCCATGCCTCCCCAGGAAAACCGCCATGAATCACTCTCTGCAAGCCATTCACCTCACCAGGTATGTTCTGTGAGCCCCAAGACCTTTTGTGGATGTAGCCCAAACCCCCATCTGTGGCTTGGACCATCCCTCCACTGAGTCTTGGAAATAGGATGTCTATAGATATTTTAAAATTGCATCTTTATACAAATGATGAAGTTTGGGATTTCTATCAGTAAGTAAACAAAGAAGTTATTATAATCAAATTTTTATTCCTATGCTCTTTACTCCCACACAGTGTATTTAAATATTCCCTTAAGTACATTAACAAATACACAATAAAACCCTAGTCAATGATAATGATGAGTGATGAGAGAAAAGTGTCCTGGCAGGTGTCTAACAGAACACAGTCACTCAACAGGAAGTGTCTGGTACCATTTAGTATCAATATCTCTCAAGCTCATTAACTTTTTTCAGATTTCAATATCCAGAAGTCATCAATTCCATTTTTTCCAGTTAATAAAACTTTTCTTCCTTTTGTCCACAATTATTGACAAGACTATTATCTAAATGAGTATTAGCTCTTTCTTAATTAGCAGGCAATTCAGCTGTGACTTGCACACCAAACCTTGTCTATTTTAATAAATGGTTACATTGCTTTACCAGTGCTGAGCAATTAATTAACTCAGAAACTGCTTTTGGTTTTTTATGCATTTTCCTGGCATTTGTGTTGTGTACTAACCCATGCCACTGTCACATTTACTACAAGTTTTATTCCCAATCTAGACTGCTTATGAAATATTAAAAAAAAGAGTATATTTTGGCTTGGAACAGGAATTCTCTGAGACCTATTTTTCCTACTCTTCAAGAGCAGCCAGCTGACGTCTATCTGCCTAAGTGGAGTCCAATTACCTGCTCATGTGTCTAGAAACCTGTACAACTCAAAATAATATTTTGCTTTCAGATCATTCCCCCTTGATTTCCTATGCTTATTTAGTATGTATAAACAAGGCCTGAGACCTCAGACCTGATTCCTTACAGTCATTCACATCAGTGAATATAATGCAGGTCTAAGCCTTCACAGAAGCTGCCCATGATATCTGTCAACTTTAACAGGGCTGTACTAACTTACACCAACTTCAAACCTTGCTTATGGTATTTTACATTCACTTTGCCATAGCGCACACGATTACACAGGCAGCAGGGCAGAAAAGTGAATAATTCAGCCCTCTTTCCTCCTCCACCCACATCTTTTATTTGTATGTAAAGCACCTACTCCATTCCCAGAGATTTATAGCTAGGTAGCATAAGCAAATTAATGAGGTATAGCCTTGAGGTGTGTCAGCTCTATATGCCTTAAAAGTGCCTACCTTTCCAAACATAGAATTGCTATTCAAATATTGTTACTGGTTTTGCTAACTAATAATAAAACCACATGAAAATATAGCACCATGTCAGCCACTGTTTATAAGCTCCATACAAAATGAATAGGTAGCTTCAGCAGGCAGCCTGCACACTCTGTCCTGCCTACTAGGGTTTATAGGATTGGTTTTTTATCGTGCATCTCAGGAAATGTTTGTCTTATCAATGAGCACTGTGCATAGGCTGTCAGAGCATATTGCAGTCCCTTTTCATGTGAGGTTGTTTTGACTTGTCAACTCAAGTAGAAGAATGCAAGTAATTTATATGAGCATTTTGCATTAAAGTATTGAATGCATTCTGGTTTTAATTAGGAGGAACAAGGATTGGTTGCAACAAGATCTAAATGCATGCTGCAGCTCAAAGGATATCAAGGCTTCTCACATTAAAAGTGGTGCATTGCAACTGATTCTGATTCATGGCTGTCCACTCTTCAGTGGACGCTTCAGATATTTCATCTGTGAGCTTCTCTTTTATCACTGTGGCCTGTCTTTCTCCTCTCTGTATCCATATACATTCCGTTGGCCTTGAAGCTTGTTCTGGATCATTCTGCTCTCTGATTCTAAGGAAATTCACACAGCTCTTCAAAAGACGCAAAGTGCTTACCTCTATTCCAGACTCTGAGCATGAAATAGTTTTGCCTAAGGTGAAAGATTTAACATGGGATGTACCCATGCCAATGCCAGCATCGTCCCACCAGTAAGGGTTGTCTGCCTTCAATGGCAACTGCTCTGTCTATATCAATGTCGCACAATAAACCAGTAACAAGCCTTCAAAGAGTGTCTTTCCACTAGGCATTTAAGGGGGCTTAATAAACCGCAGCTTATACACAGTTGCAAAGGCATGCGTGTGGTAGTTATCAATTTTCAGATAACAATTCTATGAGTTAAGAGGTTTAGTGAGATATTTAAAGTTAAATAGCGAGAGAGCTGGAAATAGAGTGCATAGATTCAACTCCTAGCATGGTGTTTGCTACTTAACAATCTTGTCTTACACCTAGAACCTGACTGGAACAGCAGCAGGACTCGACTTCAGTGCACAGACCCAGTTTTTCTATATTCCATGTCCACTTTTACTTATAAGTAAATTGCTGAGAAATCTAGCTCAGAAAAAAAGGATGGGGCTAGATCCTCAGCAGGGATAAACGACCTGAACTCCATTACAGACAATAGTTAGCTTGGTCTTCAGCATAAGTAAAAAGATTATTATTAAATTTTTCTATCAAGTACATAAATATAATTTAAATACTTTGTAGAATGCCCTCTTTTAGTAGGATGACAAGGGCTCTATGTAGATGAAGTCTCTTTCACTAAACTGTTAGTTTATTAGTTAACAGGCATTCTTATCTGACTGTTAAAAGGATGATCAAATTTTTTTTCATTTAACCACCCTATTTATATTCATATGTTAAATACTGTTTCAATGATCATTTATTTTCAGAATCTCAGAATCACAGAATATTTTGAGTTGGAAGGGATTCACAAGGATCATCCAAGTCCCACTCCTGGTCCTGGTTCTATTTTACACACAAAGAATCCACTGTTTAATATCAGAACATTTTTCTAGAAGATTGATCTACCATACTTCCGGAACTGGTAGGTTTGATTGCTAATAAAGTGAATAACCTTAGAAATTTTATGGCATTCCCCAGTAAGCGTCACTAAAGTTCTAGTATTAGCATGGAGGCATGTGTGCCTTAACCCCACAGCTGCCACTAAAAGGTAATCTTGCTGGAAAAATGATAGCGGCGGTGTTTCATCAAAATGTAAATCCCATGGCAGAAGACTGCTGTGATAAATGCCAAGAGCCAAAGAGAAAAGTCCGCATGGGATCAGGCTAAGGAACCCTGACTCTTTCATTCGTAGCTGTTATCAGTGCCCAAGGAACAGTGCAGGGCTTCCTTAGCCCTGGTTTTGGGATGGACTAACGGAGACCAGGGAGTCACCCCAAGCCAGAGAGGCACTGTGGGTTCAGACTGGCATCTTCAGCTCCCGGGTCTGCATTTAAATATACATTTCTCTTAATTCGGAGACACGACGAAAAGCCTCTCCGTTTAGAAGCGGTCACGCCGCTGCAGTGCCAGCCGCTGTGCTGAGCCCTGGTTTGGCTGCCGTTGTGAAGGTGGCCAAGAGAGGGCACCCGGCCCTTGGCTGCTCCGCTCCCCCTGCGCGGGCCCAGCGGCTCCGGGCCCGGCCGAGCTTCCCCCGGGCGGCGGGGAGAGCTGCCATGGGTGTGCCCTGACCCGCGACCATCAGCCAGGCACGGCGCAGCGAGCGCCCCAAACGCCACACGAGAAGGGAATTTCTGGCCTGGCTGCACAGGTGTCCCTCATGACCTGGGTCCCACGCACGGATGAACGGGCACACGAATTCCTTTCTGCAGAAATAGCTGGTTTTATTTAAAAGCGAGATGTATCAGAAATAGCCTGGCGGATTTCATGCCTCAGGTGCTCCGGGAAGCAAGCGTGTGTGCTGGTGCTGAGGCTGACAGGACAGGACAGGTTTATTTGCTTGCCCTTCTCGATATAGTCAGTGGCATTTGATAAATCGTTGTCAGACCACTGAAATCTAATAACATGGATCACTATAAGATAATTACAGCCCCTGAACATTACAGGCACTATATGAGTGAATAATAACCTTGCCATTTTTGACAAGGGGATACGTAATCCTCAGGGTATTCAGGGACAAGGCGTGATTTCCAAAACTTGGTCAGGAGAGGCATTAAAAATTATAATGTCATTGGCTGAGAAGCCTTCCCTGTGGATTTTAAAGATTTGTGACTATGATAAATAAAATCACTCTCTTAATCAACCCTTTCCAATATAATTTATTAATGCTCTGTTCAAAACAGCGTATCATAACGATATGGAAGAAGGTTGGTGTACAGACACACTGATGCATACATACATACTAAAATACAGATATTGCCAGTACAAGGATAAGATAAAAGCAAACTGACGTAAATAAAATCCTCTTAAGGACATTTTAAAAATACAGTTTCTTAACACAATGTACCTGCCAAAGTATTCAACTGATTTTACATCATGTCAGGTAATAGCTAGCAACACTTTCAGTTGCCCAGGAAACCTAGTAATCAATGAGTAGAAACACAATTCACCATGCTTGATAGGTGAGCTAGCAGGGCAGTAATACCTCTGAGAAAATGTCAGGAGTGATATGTGCACACTCTGTCTTGAGGGCTGAAGCCAGACCTGCTTTCAAAGGCAAACTGATGCTATAATTACAAGCTTTTTCTATTGACATCAGGCAGAAATTATCAATCACAGTCCAGCAGAAGGCAGGTAAGATTGACCAATAAATATACATTTCCTCATATTTTGCACTGCAAAAACAGGATCTTAAAGTTAGACTGGTTTTCACACCTCAAAAACATTTTCATTAGTTGCAAAGAAGACAAGACATACAGACAAACAGATCTCTCCTTCAAAAGAAGCATACTGAAAGTAGCTACTAGATCCAATTTAAAATCTTGTTAATTTTAAATACTCTTCATAGCAAAAGTAATGTAGCCACAACATATTTAAGACCTGGAATAATCTCTAATCTGTACAAGTTCAAGTGCAGAAATCCACAATGCAAAACCTCCACTGTGAGGGTTAGGTTTTGCCTGAAGCAATATCTGCCAGTGGTCCCACTGAAAATAGAGCATACTCTCAGGGAAATGCTGTTAGGGAGAATGACAGGGGGAGAAGAAAAGCTTGAACTTTAAAGCATCCAGTTTAAAAATCTCATCATGCCTTTCACAAATAGCCCTGACTGCTGCTTCAAGTTCCCACCACATGTGCCAACATCTTATGCCCTTGTTAGCAATGCCACTTCTCTTCCCCAGGACTGAAGACCTGCCCGAGTTTTTGCTCTTATCCCATATCAGTACCCACCCCGAATCCTCACATCACTCCCCCTGGAACCAGCCTCAGCAGCAGCTGCACAATCTGAGCTCTAACTTGGCATCAGGACCCAGTCAGTGCTCCGTCTAGGACACTTCTTGCCTCTCCTATCGTGCCCACGCAGGCTGTCCAAATTAGGAGCTCGGCTTTTTTTCCAATTGCACTCTTAACACAAAAAAGCCCATGACTGCAACAAGGGAAGCATCATTTTGACCCATTCTTGTGTGTCTCAGTACCACTGCAGAGCAGCTCAATGTGGCTCTAGGAAGAGGTCTTACCATAATGCGAAGCTCTTGGCCTGCTGACCTGAGAAACTCCTCAAGACACAAAGTCCTCCACAATGCCTGAGAAAGAGGAGACAAAAATGCATTTGTCAGCAGTGAGCTGTGAGGGCAGAACTCTACTGTCCTCCAGGTCTGTCCTTATCCAAAGCCTACCCCCTCCGTGTAGAGGCCTACCAAAACAGATGTCCCTGTAGCAAAGTTTGGCCACCGCACGCTTGCAGGTGGCCATTGACACAGAGAAAGGAGGGAGGCAGGTGCAGGGGGAAGCAGAGAGAGGGCAGACCAGGAGGGAGGCCTGGCAGGGCAGGACAGCGAGGAGACAGGGACCACGCAGTGGCCTCCCCCACAGGTACGGTCCCAGCACCTCTCCTGAGGAGAAAGAGCCAGGGTGAAGGCATTCATGAGGTTCCTGTCCTGATTCAAAGTGGACCTGAGGAGAAAGGCTCTGGAGACTGGTGGAAAGGCAGCAGATCCTTCCTGGCAGTGTTTTCAGGCACTGGGAGGAGGCAGGTACAACCCTGGGCAGCCTCTGAAGCTCCAGTGGTGCTTCTTGTCAGGGAGGATGCCCTGATGGCTTGTTGGTCATCGGCCCACTCACTGAGGCAGAAAAAAGGTCTCTGTCTGTTCAAATCAGGTGCCCCCATACTTCTGCCGCTCTACTGTGGATGTATCTGAACCCCTTCATATAAAAATACCTTGGGTGCTGAAAAAATTCACTTCAGAACACCTCTATTTTCAGGCAGGAGAACAAATGGAGTGACAGTCAGCTGCTCAGTCAGACCTTTGTGGCAGGAGGGCAGAAAGACACTATTCTCACCACCAACTTGAAAATCTAAAAAGAAAAAGGCCGCTGTATGCTGCACTTCTGCAAAGTGGTATCTAAAATGCACCCAATTTCTCTATAACTATTAGCATGGGGCAATTATTACAAAGGAGTTTATCCAGAGCTGCCAAGACTGTGCTAAAATCAGTTATGAAAACTACACAAACAAGTAAATGGTGAGATCCCCAAGGACGGGAGTAGAGGTGCTTAGGAATGTCATGAAAAAAGGTCAGAAGCTACAGCTGCAAGTGCAGGATAAACATATCTATGTACGTTTTGCTTTTATGATTTCCTAGATAAACATATCTGTAGGTATGTGTCAAAGATCATCTGCAAACACATGGCAGGTACATCCTTGTTGTACCCACATGACATGAACAGGCTTCCTTTGTACGGTTTGCCTTTCATTTTCACTGAGGTTGAGACCAAAGCTGTAACCTGCTTTTTTGTGGAGTTAATCATATGCAGGCCTAAAGAGACACCTTCTGCATTGCCACTGACTGACAGGTATCTAATATATCAGGAAAGGGAAGGAATGCTGGCTGAGAAGCTCAGTGTGACCCGACAACCTTCCTCTTCAGCCTAGAAAAATCAAATGTATCTTGGACTGCATCAAAAGAGATGTGACCAGCAGGTGGAGGGAGGTGATTCTGTCCCTCTACTCTGTTCTTGCAAGGTCCCACCTGGAGTGCTACATCCAGGTCTGGGACCCTGTTAGAGGCATGGACCTGTTAGAGCAAGTCTAATGGCTTCACATTGAAAAGGGGCAGGTTTAGATCAAATAGCAAGAAACTCATTACTGTGAGGGTGGTGAGGCACTGGCAGAGGTTGCCTAGAGAAGCTGTGGCTGTCCCATCCCTGGAAATGTTCAAGGCCAGGTTGGATGGTGCTTGGAGCAACGTGGTCTAGTGGAAGCTGTCCATGTTCATGGCAGGGGGTGGAACTAGATGATCTCAAGGCTAAGATTAGCTTTGGTGTAGCCAGGGGCTGTAAATTGCACGAGTGAAGACTGCTGCTGTATTGGCTACAACCAGCGAGTGATTTACAATGGTAATTCTGAGTACTTTAAAGGAAAAAGAAGATGAGAAAGAAAAGGGAAAAAAAAAATATTCCTATGGAAATTTTGGTTGTCTGCAGCACCAGAACAAGTCATTTGAGTGGAAGTAATAAAAGAACAAAGTCATTAATGGGAAAGAGGCAACATGCATAACCATCTCAGAACTTTATCTCTGACCTTCAAAACTGCTTCCCCCACACACAGCTGCTTCCCTCCAGCACCTATATGGAAAACATGATGTGGCTAACTCTGCTTTTCAAAACTGCACTGTGGTTTAATGCCTAATAAAAGCAGTGTAAAATTTCCATACGGAGCTGAACAGATTCTTGCAGACCACAGAGGATGGGGGTCTATCCACTGGGGTCGCTCTAGCTGAGTTACTGAGGAACTTTTAGATTTGTTGCAACTGCTGCTTATGCTAGAGACAGCAGAATAGCATCCTCAAGAGAAAATAATTTTGTTTTTCTTTCAGAGGATTTTACCTTAAAGACCTGCTGCTGTATATTCTAGATCTGAAATGTGAGAACCCACAGTGTTCTCTGAAGTTTAATTTGAAGAGCATAAGGGGAAAGGAGAACAGCTTTATGTCTGACTTGAAAAACATTCCCCCACAGTGTAGCCCAGTTCAGCACAGCACTGGAACATTTTATGCAGACACTAAACTAAAGAAGCTGAGTTCTTGCCCAGGGGAAAAAAAAAAAAAAGCAGAAGAGTTTCTGGAGATAAGCAACAACAACAACAATAACAACAAAAATTTTTAAGTCCTTTTGGTTTGAATCATAGATGAAGTACTTTTGATAACAAAGATAGATGTGTGGGGTGTGTGTTCTGATCCCTTATCGCACCCAGTCTTGGCTGGTAGCTGATGGGCTGGTAGCTACTCCTACAGCTGGTTTGTGTCAGCCTGAGGCTGTCCCAGGGTGGGATCACCCATGTACAGATAGCTGTGCCACAGCAAGTCAGAGGCTGTACGGATCAGAGCAAGATAAAACCCTTCTACAGTGCTCTGAATCTCAAAGAAAAATCTCTCTTCCATTCAATAGACACTGAGAAATAGCAAGGGAAATGTGTGTTTCATGTTTTTAGTCTAGCTACATCCACTCTGAAGGCTCTGAAAAAAAGGGCAAGGAGCTGATTTGTGAACAGACTACCTAATTTCACTCATATAATAATATAATAATGTCTCCATTTTTGTTTGACCCAGACAGTTACTTCAGCTTAAAAAAGAGACAGAGAGAGTTCTCAGGGTTATTAAATTTTATATCCATGTCAAGCAAGCTGTAGTTTCTGGTTTTCCTTATATCTTTTACTAGTTTTTGAAAGCACTTAAAAAAATATAGGGTCATACATGTGGAGGGAGGCAATTTGCCATGAACAGGATGGAGTAGTGCTTATGCACAGTAGTGCTGTTTATGATGGTTTTTGTTTTCATTGAACAATGCACAAGGACCTCTTATATCTCAGTGAGTCGGAGCACCAAGCGTTGCCTGCCTGTTCTAGCACTTCACTTTTGCTTTGTTTCCCTGCAAGCCTCATGCTTCTGGAGGTAAAACCATGGCGCAGGAATCCAAACAAGGTTCAGCCCACCCCAGCAATGCAGCTGGGGTTGCACATGTCCTCAGCTGCCGTCTCTGGGTCCACATTCTTCACACTTGATCAGAAAAAAGTTGCTTTTCCCTTAAAGTATATTAACCATACAGGACCAACTACTATTTCTCTATGCTTGTCTGTAGTTTAAGCACCAGCATCGAGGCTGTGTGAAGTATGACATTTGTTTCCTCAGAGAATGGGGGTCCATATATTGCACTGATCTCAACTCCACTTTTAAGATTCCTTTAACCAACTTCCTGCATCCTTTTGCACAGTTGCATAAGCACATCTATGACATGCCATACAAGCTAAATGAGGAGGTTTCCATTCAGAAATCTGACTTTGGCACAGAAATTATGTGTCCAGGCAGGCTGTTCCATTTGTCCAGAGCTTCTTTCAGAAGCTTTTGCATCTATTTTGCAGAATAATTCATTAAATGTGATGCTAAGCAGCCAACAGGAAAAAAACCAAACAAACTAAAAAAATTAAAACATGATAGACATATTAGTTTTCAACGCAATGCTTTAGCTTGTGCTATGAAATCTAAATTCTACCATGGAGATGGTGTGGTGGTACCAGCCACAGACATAGCAAGCATGTTCTCTAAGTCTATTAAAATATTATGAAAGCCAGACATATTTAAAGAAGTTTTTAGCATACTAGCTGCTATACATTGCAGGCAACATTTGTAAAATATTAACTGCTTTATTGCTAATTTTGTTTTGAGTCATATATTGTTTAATCAGGATTTTACTCAGGAGCAGATGGTTGTCTTCATTAAATCATAATATATTCTACCCAAATGGAAGCAGCTGGTTTTTTGAATACAGTATAATTTATTTCCGACATGCCAGAAACCACTCTGAAGGGAATCCAGACTGTAATCATTCAGTTTGTTTTCATTGGAGCTTATTTACAATAAACTTTGAAAGTTTGTAGAAAACAGAAGTCAAATGTAAGTGACATTTGTTAACAAAAGCAATTTTCTATTATTGAACTTGGTACTAAATCTATATTCATGGAAGTACTTCCAGATGTACATAAATGATAGTCCTACCATGCTACATGTTGTATACAGACATTGGTACAAGAAAACAGCATGCAAAGAGTTTCCAACATATATAACAAAACAGGCAAAAGACAAGAAAAAAAGTTGGGTTTTGTTTTCCAATTTGATGACAAAAACAAAAAAGAAACTTGGATGATAAGAAGCATCATCAGAGTCTGAAAGATTATCTCTCGCAGCCAGAATGAATCTCTTACAATTTCACTGAACTAAGCTGCAAATGCCACATGCACTGAAATGTTTTGTAATTCTTTTCTGTGCATTTAAGAAAAAGTTTTTCTTAGGAAGGCTTTTTCTTAAATTACTGGGTTGCAGTCTTCTCTTTACAAAAGAGAGCAGAGTCTAAGGTCTCAGATTACATTCTTATTGTTTCACTTACCATGCACTGATATGCAGAATCATCAGAGAGCTCGATTGTACAGGTGAGGATCAAAAGCTCCTGCTCTCCTATGCTGACAGATTTCTGACAGGTTCAGTCATAGAACCTATGATCTCTCTACAAATCTAAAATTTTAAATGTTCTTCAAAGCCTCTGGAATTACTGAGGGAGAGCAGGACTCTAGATGATAAGTTCCAAAAATACACTGTTTAAATATGGGTTGACAATTAGGCACTTATCTTGCATTCTTTGTAAAGTATAACTCCTTCTTCTGGATTCTTGTTCGTCCTTCTCTCTTTCCCCTACCTTCACTGCTCAGCTTTTCTGCACCCTATTTCACATCTCATGATCCTTTTTGACTGAGACTTTTTTGACCTTTTTGTCTAAGTTCAAACAAATTCTTCTACATACAATTTCATAGTAAGTTATATATTATAAAAACAGAAGCTTCTCAGTAAACATCTAAGCAGGCATTGTGCATGTGTCTGCACTAAATTTAAAAATTAGACAGGTATAGCAGTTGTAAATATCCAATACAACCCTTGTTAGGAGAGCTATAGAAGATGTGGTTTTACTAATGAAAAATTCCATTTAGATTATACATTCCTTCTTTAGATTTGTAAAGAAAGTAACACTAGAAAAGTCATATCATAATTTGTCTAATTTTCCAGAAATATAACTACCTCAATATAAAAGTATAGTTTTATTTAGTCAAAGCCAGGGCATCTATACACAAGAGCATGTCAGAAAAGTATATACTGTGATTCAATGCAGAGACAACTTTGAAACTAGAAGAAATATCAAAATATATTTATCCATCAAAAGTTTTCCCCAAAGAACCCACTACTGAGTTGCCTTAGTGTTGGCAGTATTTTCTATTTCAACTCAAATTCAGTTTAGATAGAAAATATTGTTTCAGCTCGTGTGATTGTTCACAAATTGCCTTATCCAAAAGTTAGAAATTCAGTGACTGACTTCTAAGTCAACATTCAGAAAAGGGCTTTCAAAAGAATTAGATTTTCTTTTGGAAACAAATTTGATTTAGGAAAAGTTGTAGGACAGGAAAGCCTATTAATCTAAATTAAAGGACACTAATTATTTTGAGAAAAAAAAAGTGTAGTTCTCAAAACACTCTACGACCATGCTAGAAGTTCACTGAGCCTTTCATCACTTTGTCACTGATTCTATTAATGTGTACATTTTACCATTCCTTTTGTACCAAAATCTGAAAACAACATTTTTTAGACTTGAGTAGCTAGCGTGTTTCTATACCATCCCTTGGATGGAAGAGAACAGCACAGATACACCATGGCACCTCGTTTTGGTGTGGATGGGAATAACAGTAAGCAAGAGTGAGGCCAGAGGATTATGACTAAGAAATACTTCCGGGAAAAGGAGACATACTGAGTATTCAGCAAATGAGAAAGCATCCTATTACACCCTCCTGGTTGTCTGAACCAGGTCTCTGCACAAGCCTTCTCACCCAGTAAGAAAATCATGCTTTCCTCCATTCCTGTCTAAATAGCAGAATTGTCTTTCTCTACCTTGCTTTTAAAACAGTTCTTAAAGGAAAGCATTACCTCAGGGAAGGTACCAAGCTCAGGAAATTTCTGTTCCCAAGTTGACAGTTTTATATATTTACAAACAACTTAAAAGCAGAGGGCTGTTCTTTGCAACTGTAACCATAGGAACAGAGACCAGCACCTGCATTAATAGAGGACTGGGATTCCACTCTGCATAAATTACCTCAGCCAAAAAATGCTCACCTACTGAGGCTGTGCAATTAAATGAACATTATTCCAGTATCTCTTTGCATCAGTGATGTGGAGCAATCTCTTGCTATCAGGGACAGAAATACAGCCTCACAAACTTGTGGCTGTCAAAGCCCCCAGAGTCGCTTAGCTTAACAGAGAAGCCACCTCCCAGCTGTTCTTCCCAATTTGTTTTCACTTGTCTTTCTCTTTTTGATGCTCTTCATCTTTTTCAGCCATATTCTTCATACTCCCCTTTCCTGCACTTCTCCTGCTTCTCCGCAAGTAATGCTGAGAAACCAGTCTTAAGGTCACAGATTGTGGGGAGGGGTCTTTTAAGGTGACTTCCCTACTCAGAACTGCTGCTGTTCATGTGCACTATCCTCTGTTAGAAAACAAAGGATGACACATTGTGCTATATCCTGACATGCATCCCCCATACTTTAAGGTTTTCCATCTCCACTACTGGCTGAGACAGCAGACTGCCAGTTTTCATGCCTGACAGAGAAATGGCACCACATGCCCTAAAGCTAAGGGTTCTATTAATGAACAATACGCATTATGTGGTATCTGCAGCACACAGAACAACGTTTTGCTCAGTAGAAAAAATGGTTATTTTGTATTACTCTTTTTAATGGAGGAGGGATATGAAAATAAATAAGCCTCGTTGACTTCTTTCAGAGATAAATCTTCTTGTACTTCATAGTAATAAAGATGTAACTACATTTTTGAATGCATCTGGCAAACATAGAGTGGTAGTAAAACTGACATGCTGAAGTAGCAGTGATATGCTAAATTTGACATCTTACTCTCACTAATGCATCAGGACACCGGAACCAAGCATTCATAAAGTCTCCTTTGAGATTTGTGGAGATCAGGTTGAAGCAACAGTCAATGGTTGTTGTTTTACATCTACTGGAATGTAAAGCCAAAAAGAAAATCCAAGTATGCAAATACAAAGAATCTACTAACCAAATTGTGTTGCAGTGTTAGGCCAACAAAAGCAAAAAAACCAATTTAAAATATCATTCATACAATCCTATGTCCGAACAATCAGAACGTTCACAAAACATTCATCTTTTGAACTATTTTTCAGGTAGCATAATATAATTTTCAGTTATTTGTCACAAAATTATTAGCTGATATAACTCCTTGTATTTTACATTTCATCTTAGTTCTTACTGCTGGAAAGTTAGAGAAGGGTAGAAAGAAATGCTGCTAAACAGCATCTACTTTCTCAAATAAAAGAAGTTCAGTCTCCAGTCCTAGGTCTCTGCCTGATCACCTTGCTGCAATTGTATTAATTTACTCCAGGACTTTCTTTTGAAGTGAACCAACTACTTCCATCCAAGACAAAACTGGAGCATAATTTGAGACTATTTCACTCCAGGGACTGGTTGCTTCAGGCAGGAGGAGCAGGACTGTGCCCAGCTGGGCTCCCTCCATCCTAAAGAGTCATTCAGTCATTTCCCACCAGGCTTTGAACCTCCTGTACTTTCCTGCCTGCTCCAAGGGCAGGCAACATACCCTTTGGTCTTAAAACTACAGAAACATGCCTCTGGCACACTGTGACACTCCTTGGGGTATTTGAAGAACTGCAGAAAAATTACCTCCAACACCCTCCTTTCCATCTTCCCTCAAAAAAAAGGACATTTTGGACTAACAAGGAACATAAAGAAAATTGCTGTGGAAGAAACTGCAGCTATTCTTACAGCGTCAGGTGCCATTCACCCCCAACACCTCCTCTCTAGTTGTTAAATATGCATGTGAAAAGATGTTTTTAACTGTGTGTGTATATTACTGGGAACAGCAGAGGATGCAGACTGTGTGCATTATGCTTGCACAGTACTCAGCACAACAGAGGCTCAGTTCTCCCATGATTTCTGAAAGCTGTCTTCATTAACCCATTCTTCAAGTCTCACAACAGCAACAACAGACCCACTGCACAGCAGATGCCCATTCTTCTCTGTATCACGAGCAAATTCTTCTCCCCATATTGAACACCTGGCACATTTATGAAAGCTCTTCCACACAGAAGCTTCAGACCTTGTGCTTTCATAGTGGTTCTCAATAGGTATTTATGAGAAGGTGGTTTTTCAGGATTTTATTTTTTCTGAGAAATGGTAACTTTCTAGTTACCATTGGTTACCTTATATTTTTGTGGTATGACAATTCTTGGAAAGTGATGGTTGTGATTACCCCCTAGTGTCTCCCACAAACTCTTGATCCAGATTTAATACAGATTCATAGAATGTTATAGGTTGGAAGGGACCTTAAAGATCATCTAGACGCAACCTCTCCTGCCATGGGCAGGCAGATCTCCCACTAGACCAGGTTGTTCAAGGACTTTTCCGACCTGGCCTTGAACACTGCCAGGGTTGGGACATCCAAAATCTGCCCAAGCAAGCTGTTCCAGTGTCTCACCACCCTCTCGGTAAAGAATTTCTTCCTAATATCTGATCTAAACATCCCCTCTTTCAGTTTGTACCCATTACTCTTTGTCCTATCACTACTGTTCCTTTGGCTTCCCTGTAGGCCACCTGCAGATACTGGAAGGTTGCTGTGAGTTCTCCATGCAACCTTTTCTTCTGCAGGCTGACCAGCCAAAATTTTCTCAGCCTGTCTTTGTAGGGGAGGTGCTCCAGTCCTCTCACCAACTTCGTGGCCTCCTCTGGACTTCCTCCAACAGTTCCATGTACTTTTTATATTGGGAACACCAGAGCTGTACACAGCACTCCAAGTGGGGTCTCACAAGAGCAGAGTAGAGGGGAAAAATCCCCTCCCTCGACCTGCTGCCCGCACTCCTTTGGATGCAGCCCAGGACACGGCTGGCTTTCTGGGCTGTGAGAGCGTTTGCCAGCTCGTGTTGAGTTTTTCATCAACCACCGCCCCCAAGTCTTTCTCCTCAGGGCTGCTCTCAGCCACTTCTCTGCCCAGCCTGTGGGTGTGCCTGGGATTGCCACAACCCAGCCATGGGACCTTGCACTCGCGCTATTGAACTTCATGAGGTTTGCACTGACCCACATGTCCAGCCTGTCCAGGTTCCTCTGGATGCCATCCCGTCCCTCCAGCATGTTGACTGCACCACACAGCCTGGTGTTGCCAGCAAATTTGCTGAGGGTTCACTCAATCCCACTGTCCGTGTCACCAACAAAGATGTTGAATAGTATTGGCCCCAGTACCAACCCCTGAGCGACACCACTCATCACTGGTCTTCATGTGGACAAGGACTCATTGACCACAACTCTTTGTGTGTGACCATCCAGCCAGTTCTTTATCCACTGAGTGGTCCATCCACCAAATCCATGTGTCTCCAATCTAGAGACAAGGATGTCATGAGGGACAGTGTCAAATACTTTGCATGTGAAAAACCACATGCAGGGGCAAACAAAGAAAAAAAAAAAACAACAACTCAACGCTGCCTTTAGATTCAACCAGTTTCATAGCTGGAGAAAACTTACCAGAAAAAGACCAGACCAAAAAAACCTCCAGAGCTGACACCGTTCTGTTCTTTGGACACACAGTGGTCTAACTCACATCAAGCAAGCTAAAGTAATAAGGAATGGCACCAGTGGGACAGTGTGATCAGATCAGTAGCAAGAATTTGGAGGTTTTTTAAATTACTATATGTATTACATTGATTGTCTGAGCTCTCTCCAAGCTAATGATGCAAATGCGTTGCAGTTCAGTGCAACACAGGGACTATCCCAATTGGAAAGGCCTCATTTAAAATACGCTGGCTAAGATCTTGTAGCCCTTGGTTGCATTGGGAATGCACAGCTTCAAATTAGCTCCAAAAATTCTGTACAAGAAAACCAGAGTCATCATGTTTACTACACTTCGCAGGAGTGACTTTGTGCTTGCTGTTGCATTTCAAAGAACACCTTGTGGTTTTAAGTCCTGTTTCCTGAACTGACTTTCAGGTTTTTTCCACACTGTTGGCAAGCTCAAGGATATGAGAATTAGGAGATATTTATTATCTTGTGAAACACCTAACTTTACCTCAGACTTTTACAGAAAGAAGATGAGAGCTGAGTTCCTACAGAACATTTCCAAAGGCTACTGAAAATTTGTTTCATATTTTTGTACTGACTTTTAAAAGGCAATCCTTGAAAGTAATATTCTATTTTCCTTGAAATCTCAGCAAAAATTCATAAGAGCAGCAATAACAAAAGAAAGGACTAGGCATGATATTGCTATTGCTTGATGTCTTAACTCCCTGCATCACAACCAGATTTTTAATAAGCACAGGTTTATTTTGGTATAGAAAGAAGCCACTGCCCTTGCTGATCAGGGTTGCAGACTGAGGATCAGTGGAGATATACTTTACTGTTTGAAATTAAGGGCAGTGGCCACAAGTAATCACCTTACCACTTCCTAACCACTTAATGCATCAGCCAAACCTTGGTAACTGCCCATCTGAGTGTCTCATTTGCCTCAGAGGCAAATAAAATGTATTGTGAAGGATTGATTGCATACTGCTTGTCACATGAGCTGGTATCTGACTATGCACATGATCTTATGTGCACAGTAATTGTGAATCAAATCATCACATCACCTTAACCTACCACATATCTTCCGACTGCATCAGGCCAGGGAGAGCACCGTGGTGGATTCTGTAGCTCAGCTGATGTAGGGTAAATCATCAAGTAATGGTAACACCAAGTAGTTTTTGTCTATACTTTTAAAGTCTATGAAGGCCCTGTCAGAATAATTTATTCCACATGGAACATTACATATAATACTCAAGCTGTGTTTCAGCTTAAATTCTGCAAGTGAAAATAGTTGTATAAGAGGCATTGTCAATACAATCCACTCAAATTTCATGGACCAGACTCAAAATAAATTAAAAGATTGCCAAAAACTTCTGAGTTTTCTTACTTGCCTCCTGGATTTGGTTAGATTTTGGTTTTCTTTTTTTCCTAAATCCCCCTAGAATATTTTCCCTTTTTTCCCCTTAAACCCTACATACTGAAGTCATGCTCTTTAATGTAAGAACACTGTGATGCTTGAATGTTCATTCAAGAACAGTGATTAGCAGAAAGCTATTCATTATCGTGAGGCTTTAGGTAAAAGTGCAGAAACTATAAATGCAACAAACAAGGCAACATTTTAGTAGCATATACTTCACCATAGCCATATGTGAATGGGCAATAGTAATAGTAGCACTTTAGAACAACAGCAGAGGACTACACCCACAACAAAGCATGACATTTTCTTGCCTGCATTTAAGAGATTAAGAAAGGAAAAGCAAGGCTGGTTTTAAAAGTTGAGATTCTAGTTCACAGAAAATCTCTGAAAAAACTTTGGGTGAACATTATCAATTTGTATTTCACAGAAACAGATGGCAAATCAGTGACAAAAGACAAACTGCAGTTAGCCAAGGAGAAAAGACAGTCTCAGACTCTGGGACACAACCTGAATTTACATCCACGGACATTCACAAAAGCCACGTTTAGCATCATGAACTTAACTTCCCAGGCAAGAAGACACAGCGGCAGGCTCCACCAGCATGATCTAACTTAGCAACTCTTTTCAGGCCCTTGGAAACCTTTTTCTTTCAGGAAGGAAGTCTTAAATTACACTTACAAGACAATTAATGACCATCAACTTCTGAGTGGCCTGAGATAACCCTGTTAAAAACCACCAGCTATTTAACATTGTTGCTTTAATGGTGTCACTGGTTATATGTCAGCATAATCGATGCTCTGTCACTTTAACTTAATAAGTAGTGTAATTGATGCATTATTACTTTAATTCTTCTTCATTATGAAGGTCATTAAGGTGCACTGTAAGTTAGAGTAATTGGGCATTTCAATTGAATGGCTAAGGAGTTTGGAAATAAATAGCTCTAGGATCTAGCACTGATGCTTACCTTTGAAATGTGCATCACATTTATACACATAAAAATTGATTGGTTTTGTCAGGGGTGGAGAGGTGGAAAATTATGAAGATAAGATGGTGTTTAACTCTTTGGATTCTATTTCATATAAGTTTGCAATCCATCTCATTTGTTCTTTTGTAAACCTCCATGAGTTTCTAAGCACTTCAGAGGTCCTGCACCTCTGAAAGAGTGTGACATAGGGATGTACTTTTCCATTTTTCACAGATGGCTCCACACTGCAGGAGCTAAGTATTGCAGAGATAAAGATCTGCCTCCCTTTGCACTGCAAGTAAAGATGACCTCATCCTGTCCATCCTCTGCCTGACCAAAATCAGTGTGACCATGGGTGCCATACCCAAGGCACCTCACTAATTCAGTCAAAACTAGTTGCATCCAGACCTGATCACTTGCAACTCCACAACTTACCCACACTGCACTATGGTCTCAAATATTTACCATCCTCTGCAACATGGGGGAGACCAGATCAGTCATGCATTTCAAATCACATCCTCAAAAAGGCAGCAATCTCTGGTGGGAGCAGAATGAGTGAGTGCTGCACAAACCTGACTGAGGGCCACGCACTGGTCCAGCCATAAGGACACCAGCTGCATATCGAAGCCACGAGGTTTACAAGACTAAGTGTAACAACTTTTATGGCAAACCAGAATGAAGCAGCAGTTGTAGTATGAGAGACTGTCAGTAACAGTATCCTTACTGAAAACTTTTATGCTTAATCCCATTTCATTTGGAAAAGGAGATTTTACAGGTTGATTCTTATTTGAAAAGACAACCCTGCCATGGGGGATTTCAGTGGCAGCATTGAAGAAGTGGAAGACAGGAAACAATGAAAGAATCTTCTTGATTGAGAGATGAAAGGCTTTCGAATTAATCATCTTCTGTTGCTAACATTGAACTGGAAGGACTTTCCTGGCTTCTATGGGTAAGAAAAGCAGTGTCTTTTCACTGCCCTCTGATTTTGTAATGCCCCACTAGTCTTTCTAGACTTTAAGAAAGAACACAGAAGACATCTTATGCAGCTAGAGGGCACTTGTCATTGTACTGAGAGAAGGCTGCCTCTCAAGATGATCTCAAAAAATGGTTTGGAACAAATAAATAATAGGGTTTGATCCCATAGGTAAGACTCTTTGTAAGTTACTTTACAATACTAAATGATCTATCTCCATCTATTGCTCTGTGGCAGGAGAATGAGGAAGAGGCACAACCATATTATCTGGGGATGCAGTGAGACTGGATGGAATAAATTATTCTATATCATAATGCTAATGAAGTCACTGATGAGTCAGGAATTAAGCTGAACAAATGATTATTTTTCATTATTCATGCTAAAGTAATTGGCATGTTAAATCACATATGCAGAGAAAATATTGCAGACAATGTTCACAGTCATAAATGTGGTTCTTGGTAACTAAACTGTCATAAATGTTGCTTTTATACATGACTGGACTCACAATTCTGCAAATAGCCAGGCCATCCAACAATCTTAGAACCTTTATATAGTAAATAAGAAGAGTATATATTGTACAGTATATCTGTACACTGCAAGAACAGATTAATATTCCTGGTGAAGCAATAATTCATAGGAAGGTACAACACAATGGGGACAGCAGACCATAACTGCAAAAGATGGGCTACATGTATTATAACCAGGTCTCACCCTGAAGCTTGCACATCATTGGTACAAAAGGTTCCATTATTCTGTGTTTTTTACACATGATTGTTAATCCTTTACAGACTATAAATACAACTTTTCATCTGCATAGTTTACAGGAACACATCCACCTCTTTAAAATAAACTCTTTGCAAAGTCTTTCATCAACATGTACTTCATCTTTTGCAATTGTGAATTTGCATCAACACACACTAGCAAATACATTTTAACACTGATTGACACACAGCTCTTAAGCTATTTTTTAGATGTTGTCCCTATATCCTTTTTTCTGACAGGAAAAGAGCTTTCCCTATTCCTACCCTCTCAGAATCTAATTCCCAAACACCTGTTGGTGCAAGTAGGGAGGTTGAGGAATACTCCAGTTCAGTTACGAATAACTTGAATCACATCCTTGTATCACAGGTCCCTGAGCTTGCCAGAAGACTATTTAGTCTAGCTGATAAATGGCAGAGACACCTAATTCTCTGTGGCAATGGCTTACTTACATGGATGGATTTATCTGAACTGCCTGAAACAGCCTGACTCAATCTGTGCTGGATGGCCAAGCAGATTGCAGCAGCTTTCAATTCCCAAATAGACATGGCTGAATCTGAAACCTGTTTCAATGGAAAAGATCCTTTTTCAAATTTCTTGGCTTAATATTCAGCTTGCATGGTCTTTGCAGCCATCATAGCTGAGGATACAAAGGAACATTCCTATTACTGAGATGAAGAGATCCCCTTTTCCATCTTGGTTCTCTTGCCAAGGTTATCTCAGTACATCTCATTTTGTGACTTTAAATGGGCAATGGACATTGGTGACATATATTTTTTTCCAGTGATGACTCTGCGTAAGACTATATTTCAGGAAAACTGTGGGGTGTGGCTTAAAAGGGATATCTGCAGTACTACCACCAAATGACCTTCAGGTGATCAAACAGACCTGAAAGCATGTGTGAATTTCTGAATATTTTGGTGCTTAATTTCTGCAAAAGTAGAAAGTAAGTATCGGCTACACCCTGTCAATCTGCTAAGGAATTCAGAGAGATTGAAATGTCTCTTCCAGCAACGCGTGGAGCAATCACAGGTTCTAATCATACTTGTATGATTATAGTATGATCATAAAATTTTATCTTCATAAAAACAAGAGTATGTTAGCATTGTGAGACTCTAAGTCAGCCCAAAAACTTATTCTGTTCTAGTCAGACTTGTTTGAAGGGCTTTTGAAAACAAGGAGATGGCACTACTTTTTGTTCCCCCAAGCCAAAGCACACCAAGTGGCTACATAAGTAGCCAGTACTTAATTTCATTCTAGAATTAACATCTCCCACTAAGCATTTTGGGAAGAATCCTGCTACAAATACTAGCACAACAGCAATAAGAACTGGTGGTTGACTTCAGCTTTTTGTAGTCTCATTGCTCTGCCTACTGGGTCATCTTATATCTTCTGTATACCACAGGAATATTCAGTGAGTGAAAAAAAATCAACTTTCCAGGAACAGTGATTTACTATGTGCATATATTATAAGATCTGAACCACTGAATTTACACCACAGGAAAATATTAACCCTAGAGTTACATAAAGCTGGGGTTTGCAATGAGAAGAATGCAGCTGGAGGTATCCTCCCTAAAGGCCTCTCGACTTGTTTGGATCATCCAAGAAAGGTTTTTCAAAATCCTGTTTCTAAAATTACTCTGCAGGTAGTTGTACAAGGAAAGAGAAACAGAGCGACATAAAAGCTGTTAACTGTTTATGTCTAAACCAGACTAATACATCATAACTATTAGAGGGGAAAAAAGAATCAGATGGTGATCAAGAGAGTACATAACAGGACAGTAAAAATATTTCCATCTGTGAAATTATAGAGCTACAAGAGCTTTAACTTTAGTATGGTGTCATTTTTCCCCAATATTTCTATAGCAAGTTTCAGATTTTCCCTGAAAATTACATTTGTAAGTTAAACATAATTTTGGTTTATAGCTAATTTGCCTTGAGTTTGTCTCACTTCATGCCTCAGAGAGGCTTTGGGAATAGTGGAGTCTAAGCATAGACCCAAGCCCTCAGCAAGGAACAGGCCAGTGTAGGAGGAAGTGGGGAGCACTGGGAGAAGCATTCTCAGAAACACACTCTGCCTTACTTTTATAGGTTTTTAAATTTCTGTGGATGAGGATTTGAAACCACTCTAGTTTTCTACCATGCACATACAAGCATAACTGTGTGGTTCAAGATAAAATGCTTCAAAGAGGACTTCATGTCATTTCCTGCTGAAGGGTAAAGGACCAGCAAAACCTTCCAGCAAGAGTCAAGTCTGGTTTTATAAATGCAGCTAACAAAGGAGTGAATCCCCTCTGACAAGCGCGTGAGGTGTTTGTGCTAGACAAATTAGAGGTACAAAGCCGTGTGTTTAATACTGACTGAAAGCAATTGAGAGGTACAAATTGTACCAGAGGAACTTTCTAAATTGAAGGGAATGCAGGGAAGAGACTCAAATAAACAACACTAAAATGACCTCCACACAATGACAGTTGAGAGATGATAAAAACGTAGCAATTTGGAAAGGGAAAAAGGAACAAGGCAAGCAGGAGGACAGGCAGAGAAGAAGTCTGGAAGTTTTTAATGGATAACTTGTTTTTGAGAACACAAAAGCCCTGCTGCCATGCCTTCTTGGATTATTTTCGGTGTTACAGATAAACCCACAGCTTAGTGAACACAAAAGCCAGGACTTTTTTCTTTGGCTCCCCCCTCTCCTTTTTAGCACAAAGGAAGACAGCAATCCTGTCAGGAAAGATTTGGTGGCTTTAATTGAGCTGCGGTTGTATCCTTTTCTGTGTTTTCTATCATGTCAATTTTCCAAGTGGCCATCAAGTTTTTGTCAGCTGAAGCAACCCAAGTATACAAGGGTGACATTTAGAATAGCTCCAGGATTTGCCTCCCTCCTGGCAGCACTATCAAGAAGGGCTTTAAGCATGCTTAAGTTGACTTTAAATCAAGATGTCAGTTTTGAAATCAGGCTGTCTTTGGCATTCTTGTCAATAATGTTGAATTTGACTTAAGCCCCATACACCTTCATGCATTAACCAGCCAGTATTTGAAACTATGTTTCTCTAATACATATCACAATCTTTTGTCCTTACTCAGGATTTGGGACATTTACAGTTTGATAGAGTGAAATTTTTTTCCCCTTCTCTTGTAATGGGAAAGCCAAATGTTTGCCCTTGCAAGGGCAAGCAGTGGTAGGCCAATGGGGAATAACTTTATGATGAAAGAGGTTTAGAGGTAGATTTAGACTGGATATTAGAAAGAAATTCTTTGCGATGAGGGTGGTGAACAACCTGTCTGGAGCGCCATTTTCTTTACAGCCCCTTCCAACCCAAATCATTCTATGGTTCTACAAAACATTTTTCAGCTTGAATTTGGGGGGGAAGAAGGGGACACAGAGAGAGGGGGGAAGATGTTGCTTCAGAACAAAGTCATAACAAAAAGTGAAGGTATATGAGTCTTTGCATAACTGTGTTTATGTATCTTTGTGTCTATTCTCTGTCAGAGTGGAATGTAAAATGGCTTCCCATGACCAAACATCTTTGGACATTTTATGTGTCTGTTGTGAGATGCTCACAATGCACAAAGGCCAAAAAGAGCTCTCTGTAGCAAATAGCTGTTAGCTGGACAGAGGAGGCAAAGGTACAGGATTATTCCTCTTTCCTCTTTCATTAGTTTGGGGCTATTGCACTATAGAGTCACTAAAGCAGTTTGTTATCTACTCTCAAAGTAGTTTGGGAGAAAGTCAAAAGCACATTAAGATTTAGCTTTCCAGGTCATAGCCAAAGCCCTGACCAGAACACCCCTTTGGGAGTTCTGCTTCAACCCATAAGGAATATAGCAGCACCTGTGAAATGTGGTTTCTGAGTTACATTTCAGAACTCAGATATGTGAAGACCTCAACTATCCAACTGAGGATTTTGGCTTACTTCTATATCTTTTTATACGTTTTGCATTTAACACTATGAAGAAATATTTCAAAGTTTCTCAGTTGTCATCAGCTAGCACTGAAGTCAATGAAACCAAGACAGTTCAGCCTGAATACACAAACTGTACTTTTGACTCATGTATAAGAGACAATTAATCCAGATTAAGGGAGAATAAAGCAGGACAACAACTACCCATTGCAGAATCTCTCCCACATGGAGACAGGAAGAGCATTTACAGGGGAGCTGTTCTAGAACAGTCATCACTCGATACATTTATACTGCAACAACTTTTACAGTTAATCGCATTGTACAAACTTCTAAAGCAAGAAATTCACAATCGTGAACAGAACTTGAACTTTGTTTCTGTTCTGGATGGAAAAAAATGAGCTAAGAATATTTGCTTTTCTATACACTCATTTCATTGTATATGAATACCCAGGAATATTTCAAAATATACGGAAACTTAGGTATAGACATGCACTCTGAAAAAACTTCCTTAGAAAGCAAAGAACACTCCACAAAAACATCAAGAGGTAAACTTCATAGAACTAAAATCTGATTATGGATTAGGTTTAGTCAAACCATTTTACCCTCATTTGTAAGGAAGAGAAGCTTTAGTCTTTCCCTAGCATAAAGTAGGATATGAATATGAAGAATCTGTAGCCAAATGGAAGCAACTGGGTAATAATATACAAGATAATACTTTTAAATAGCAAACTTAGCATAGCTGTGACCAAAAAAAAAGTTCATCACAGTTTCATGGAAATATTAGGTGACTTCTCCAGTCACTTTATTTAGTGAATTCCCATTAATGTCAGTTTTCTCATCAAAACTGTTTATGGCAGTTTCTTCCAAAATGACCTCTCAGTATTCTGCAGGAGTTTTTATCTAAATATAACACCAAATGAGCCCTGAAATAAGTTGTGAGACCCAAACTGACATTATTATTAGGAAAATGCATTTTAAAAAATTATTTTTCCAACGTCCTAAAAGGACAAAAGCTAAGGCAAAGGAATAAAAGATTAAACCATAAATCAACACCATGCAGCACTAGTCAGCACATCAGCCTGAACTGAGCCCTCCCATACACTCGTGTGTATAATAAGCAGAGGGTTAAGTTATCCCAGTTCTATTCCTTGCTACAGTGGGACCACAAAAAAAAAAAAAAAAGAAAAGAAAGATTTGTTGAACAACTCTCAAAATTAGTGCTTGGAGATAGGCAGATTCAGAGTAAGGATTGTAATGTGGTGCTCTATGTACAGAAACAGTCTCGGGTTGGAGATTTGTAGCCAAGGCAGAGTCAAATGGAAGGATTTATTTTCTTGTTGCTTTACCTTGTTCTTGTCATTTACTTAAGAACTTCAAGTTTTCTATAATGAAGTTCAATAGAGACGGGAGCTGGGGTGAAATGGTGAATGGTTGAATCTCTGGGGAGACAGGAAAGCAGCTGATGCAAGCAATGTTTTTACTTGCCAACACGTCTAAAGCAAATTCTTCTGCTTCTGTTACTGCACGGAAAACTCTCCTTTGTAATAGAACGAAGTTTGACAGTAAAGAGTAGCTTGTGCCAGGGTAGAGTTTGTGTTCTCCTTGCATCTATCACTGACGTGGCAAATAGCACCACACACAGAGATTTTTTTTGTGGTATAAAACTGGGAAACTTCACTAAAGCAGCCCTACATTTCATATTTAAAACAAAATATTCTTCGTTTTACTGAAATGAGGATTTTTTTGGTGGTCAGATAGGATGTTTAACGCTCTGCTAAGTAAACTGAAATTTTAGCAAGTATACAAATCTGAAAGTTGTCTCTGGCAGTGTGAGACAGCACAGTGTCTTCACAGAATCACAGGCAATTATAGCCCAAAGATGCATGCATGAAGCAAGCATTCACATTTCATAAGATCATTAAAAAGTTGGCAGGCAAGGACCTCAAGAGATTGCCAAGCGTACACGAAGATGGGTTATAAACTATCAATTATATTAAAACAAACAGAAGTTTTTTTCCTTGTACCTAACGGTCTCCAGAGATGGAGATTCTGCTGTACTCAGCCACCTACTTCACTACCCTGGGTTAGAAGGTGGTCGAACTTAGAAGGAACTTAAATATCTCATTGTGCAATCAAAACCTATTCAATTTTTTTTATCCCTCATACATAAAGCCTTCTGAAATCTTTAAAGCTCCTTCCTATTGTGAGGCAGTCGTCCACCCACCTTCCAAATACAAGCCGTCTCTCATCAGCATGATCTGATGTCCCATCTTACATTCTCTCAAGGGCAGGAGTTTGGCTTTTTTTGCTAATTGCAAGGCATCCTGTGAGCTGGTGGCACTTTTCCAAGTAATAACAACGCATTCTCTTGCCATTCTCTTTAGCCATTTAAATTTAACAGACTTTCAAAGTGTCTGGTGTCCTTCTGAGCCATGTCAGGTACAGCAAAGTGAAAACTCTCCTGACAGAATATAAAGCTGTGTACTTTTCTGTTATAAAGTACTGATCCTGCAAACGCCTTCACATTCTGCCACACTACTGGGAAAAGTATATATATTGCTAATGTGTTTCATTTGGACCATGTGAGCAGCACTTTTGTAATCTCTTGCATGCATATGAGTCCTTTTAAGTGCATTAACTTGATTTATAACAAGCAATAACATAATAGGGATATGAGATTTTGAAGTTAAATCAAGGTTTCTTAATAAAGTAAATATTAACTCTGATCATAGACGGGGAGAACTGAAGCACAAGATACCTCATCTGAAATGACATAATCAATGCAAGCACTAGAGAAATGTGTAATTCTCCAGACTCTTCTTTGCACATCTCCCCTGTGTGGCGTCTTCCCTTTTAAATTAAGAAAATAAGTCTTTTTAAAAATATTGGATTAAGGATTCCTAGCATGCATTTTCATGAGGTAAGAGAAAAAGTTTGGACTTTAAATTTCAAATGCACTTTAAAAATAGCTGAAGTGCTTTCATAGTTTTGCAAAAAAAAAAAAAAAGTTTTAAAGTATCCATTTTCATTAGTTGAGAGCCATTTTGACTGGAAATCAAATATAGCACTACTACTTGTTTCTTAAGGATTTTTATATGACCCTTCAAAATGCAAAAAGCTCCAAGATCAAGCTATCATTTAATCTTGTGATTGTACAGCTGGGATAAAAATATCACTGTTCTCCCACAAAAAGATACAATAAGGAAAAAGCATAGCACAGAATTATGTAAGGCTGGGTAAATTGAAATTATATTAGTTCGCCAAAGCAGTCAAAAAATCCCAGGAAGAAACACAAAAGCAAAGCAGTGCAGTCCTTAGGGCATAACTATTTACCGGTTCTCACTGGGGGGTTTTGTATCCCCTGCCCTGCCCCTTCCTGAGGATTTTGCAAGGCTGACCCATGCAAATGATGCTGTGTGGGCTTCTCCACACCTGAGCTGAATGATCTCCCTGCACAGCAGGCAGACAGCAACCAGCATTCCTGAAAAATTAGTCCCAGAAGGGGCCAACTGGACATCATACAGCATGAATCAACCACTTCTTACTCCTCCCCTAATCCCTGTTTATCATAAGCCAGAAATGTCTGAAATCTTGGTTAGTGTGAGTTGAAGTGACCAATGCAGAATAGGATTGTTAGGAGAGAAACAAGCTGATGTTTCGGAGGACAGGTCAAATAAGTCAAACCAGCATGGCAAATTAATTCATTTGGAACTAGAACACAGAGCAGAAGCCTTTGCGAGAGGAGGGAGGAGTAGTTAAAGGATGCTTACAAAAAATGCCTGGCTGTAATACCATGTTCTGGAAAACATTACTGCCCCAGGAGAATTATGAAATTGGACTGTTGCAGGAGCAGTTGACGCTCAAGTCAGAGAAACCTAGACAAAAATTAAGGAAGGCCTCGTTGCAATTAATGGCAGAGGACAGTCTCATAGAGAGGAACTCGGCTGAAAGAATGGAGTATTAGGAGTGATCATTTAACTCAAAAGCATTGAAAAACACCAAACCAAAACCAAACCCGAACATTTTCACTGTGCAAAAATAAAACTTCATTTGAACTGAGATCATCTGGAAGACCAGATTGCTTCTGACCCCCATAGTGCCAAATAGTGAAATATCTTGGGGACCTTTCTCAAGAAACAGACAAAATCCCTGCCCAGGGACAGTTTACCTGGCAATACCAAAAGGCATGTAACAGACAGTTACTACAAGAAACAGAAAATCTGCCAAATGGCCCCTGCTGCTAACGTGCCAGGGCTGGGGCAGACCACGATGGTGTAAAGCAGCTCAAGGCTCCAGGAGTTGGGGAAGGAGCAGATGAGCAGTGCTGGCCGCAGGTGCTGTGGTCTAAAATAGACAGTGAATAAAAGATGCTTCTGCTTTCTGCAAGATTAAATTCTGTAAATCTCAAGGTAATGTTAAGGAGGATCTAGTTTATGCAAATAGCAAAAAACAAATTCCTTGTTCAAATCCCAACCCAGGATCCTTGTTGAAGGTGGAACTGCCACAGAGGCTCTTTTTGGGCTGTTGTCTTTCTGCAAACAATAACGTGAAGAAAGCTGATTTGACCAAACACCTTGGTTATATCCAAAGCTGTTCCCATCAGGAATGCAAAGGCTAGAAACACTTTGCTCCTTATACAGCCTGATCTGGGAAAGAACTTTGTAAATTCTAAGTGTTAATGAGCATTAAAGGCAGGATATGGTTATCTGTATTCACAGATTTGCAGCAGCAAGTTTCTAGTGATGTATGAAATGAGAAATCCCCGCCTGATGCACAGGGAGAATTATACAGAAATTGCTATTCAGTCAGCGGTGTGCCACACTCAGGCTTGCTTCACACACAGTGTAGAAACAGTATGTTTCTTTCTCATAGAAACATAGAGACACACAAATACATTGTGCCCAGACATCTCTGAACATTAAAAAAATGTCATTAGAAGACTTTAGAAATAAATACAAATTTTCAAGCCTTATATTCTTTAACATCCATGTGACCCTGTCAAACCATTTTGTTTCTCTCCTCTAGGATACCCATACTGACTTTAAAAGCTCCAGAAAGACACTGGCTCAGGGTAGATTTTGAGAAAAAAAATTATAAAATGGTAAGTTACTTAAAACAGAAAATTGGTGTTAGAATGAACTAGAATGTTAGAACATTCCAACTTCATGTTGGAAAGAAATTATTATCCCTTGATCCTACTATATTTTCTCCAGACCCACATGGTCTTTATCAATGAGAAGGCAGCGGCAGACTGAGCTCTGATGCCCTCAGAGTCTGGCTGCTGCACTGGAGCCCAAAAGCCACAGATTGTGAGGGCACAGCAAACCTTCCTCCACGGGCTGCTTCCGAGCAGACAGGAAACCGCGTGGGCGCTGCCAGCTAATTCCCAGCCGAGGCTTTCGAATGGTTTTAATTGTTATGATGAAACCTTGAAACGCGGAAGGCTGCTTTGTGAGGGCATTAGAAAATCTTCTCTAGGATAAACCATTTGTCCTCCAAATCCTTGTACATTACTCATATGTGCCCTACAAACAGATATATTGGCTCTCCTACCCTTGAGGGTCTGATTCTCGATTTTCAGTTAACTGTAATCCTTTACATCAGTACGAAGTGGGTGAAAAAATGAATTAGAATAACTGTTTCCCTTGGCCTGCATTTTTCACTGTTAGCAGTTAGCCCACACCAGACACTACTGTTTTTTTAATCAAGTTGCCTGTTCTTAATTTTTCCTCTTCCTATATCTGTATCATGTACCAGAAGGACATTTGTTTGTAATGACAGTCCTTTGTAATGCCTATATTTTTCTTTCTTTTTACATTTCCAAAGAGAATTGGATGATATTTTTCACGTCCATATTTTCCCCACCAAAAGCATAAATTTAGTAACGTCCCTAGAACCTTTAAATTCAGGTTGTCTCCTTAAATGCCATAAAAATAAATTACAGAGGTTTCAAAAGTCAGCAGTCTATTTTGACATTTTCAAACTTCCTTGCTACAGCTACTGCTCATTTCAGCATGTTCTTCCATTTTGAACACACTAAAACTCCTTTTCCAATGTTCCCATTCAAATTCAAATGCTCCATCCACCTCATACACACACACACACACACACACACACACAAGCACTTTCTCACAACTCCCAGTGAACTGAAAAATCAATTACTCTGCCCCTAGCCCTGTGCAGGACTTGGCACCATCGCACTGATACAGGAGGGGTCTAAGGAAGAGGGACTGGTGAAGGCAAGCAGGGTGACAGCCAGGCCGGGGCAGCTGGAGCAGAGGTGCCTGAGCTAGCAGAGATCCGACCACCACGGCCTCGTGGTGCTCTGCCGAGCTACCGAGCCCTGAGTTTGAGCAAGTCTTATCAGCACAGGCAGACCCTGCCAGAGCTGTGGCTGTGCCATGTCCCATCCCTGCGTGGCAAGTGCTCTGTGATGGCTTTTAAATGATTAGCATGTCCTTGCTTGAAATCACACCTTATTAAGGCAAAACTTCCAAGCACGGTGCAGAGGTCTGGTGGCTCTGATGAAGCGAGCGCTGACTGAGCTTTGCTCGCCGCTCTGCATGTACCACCCTTATCTGCCTCAAGCCCTTTCATACAGAGCCTTTTTTCAGGTGGAAACCCCAGAAGGCCAGACATTGATGTTTTGAATTATACAACCAGTCTCTGCCTTCCACAGTGAGGGGTCAGCTTCCTGCCAGCAAACTCATTTGTAACGCTGCGCTTGTAAACTCCCGATAAAAGGCTCTGATGGAACCACGCTTCGCTGGGTAGCGGCAATAAAACTGCATGGCCTCCTTTACATCATAAAAAGCTTTCAAAACCCTACCATTTCAGACTGAAGCTTCAGTGAGGCAATGGATATAAACCCATAGAGGGGAGATTTATTATAAAACCTGAACTATTTTAGGTGTTATCAGCCTAAAGGAAAACGTCTTTAGAAGTCAATCTACAGGAGAATTTCAGTGACAGAATGAAATGTTAAGTTCATGTTTCTTTTCATGTTTTTTTGTGGGATATCAGTGCATTGATTCTGACCACAGGGGTCAAGAACATCAAAAGAACAGTATGAGGGGAAAGAAAAAAAGTTGTCTTATTCCAGGGGCTTGCCTTAAATACATGACAGAAGTTATCACAAATAATTAGGCTGATATTTGCTTCAAGTTACAATTGCCTTTTTAAAATTTCTAGTCTTCTTGTAGACTGTTTAATGGGGTGACATATACCACAAAATTGCCTCTGGGACATGTGAGATTGTTTACATTCAGGTGCCAATGCCACCCTGGTAACAATCAAATGTAGATAAAGATTGATTTACTAAAGAGAAGAAATAAAAATACAAAAACTCAAACTCCAACCAATAAAATAATTCTGACAAAATTTAAAATGAATCAGTGAGAGGGTAAAGAATCAATGAGTAAATGATTTTGGAGCATTTCACTGGAAGTTAGTAGGCACTGGCCACATTGAGTCTCTATGCTGAGTGCCAAGCATAGAGACATGTCCTTTGAGATTGGACACCACAGATCTGCGATCAGCACAGGCTTGGGTACCGCAAGAGCAGGGCTCCGGGGCATGGTGAGCACCACCAGAAATGCCCAGAGCTCCTAAGTCAGCTCACGGCAGGTGCCTGCCAGCAGGGCCAGCCCATGTCCAGGAGTGTGCATAGTGCTGGGACTCGCGCTTAGTGATCATGATCTAAGCTTGGCTTAAGCTTTTACTTAGTATTTCTCCTAAAAAGTAGATTTGGTAATTGTATAGATAGAAAAACATACCCATCCTTCTAGACACTGTCATCATCTCCCCACCAGACAGTCTGACTGTCTCTCCTGAGCAGTCAAATAATTTTCAGGAAGATCATTGTCCCCTGAGTGCAGGAAACTGGTACGACTATACACAAAGAAGAAAAAGCTAAAAAAAGCATAGCAACAGAGCCAGAAGACATTTATAATGCATATATTTTGCTTCAAGAAATGTGTTTTATGGAAGAGAAGGGGTAAGAGACAGGCCCCAGGGACAGTGTCTCCCTATTCCTTATTTGTAAGCACATGCCCTTAAACAGACCCTGAGAAATCTTAGAGTTTGACTACATGGAATTCTGCACTGCATGATCAGACCAAGTGTTTATCTTGTCCTGGAAGCAATAACCCAATGGGAAGACTCCTGCACCAGCCTAACAAAAGGGTTTCCTCTTACTGCCAGAACTCTGTTAGGACCACTGGCACTCAGATCCTCGCACGCTGGCCCTGGTCTGCAGGGTAACCCCGGACCCACAAGCCACGTTACCCCACACGCACAAAGAGAAAGCAGCTCAGCAGCACAGTCAGGTGCATCCTCTGGCTGCCCAGCTCCCATTGCAAGCCCAGGGCAGCTCCTTCTTAAGCCCTGCACACCCGTGGGTGCAATCCAGACTGCCAGCATGGCACGGGGATGCCCATCTGTCTCACCCAGGATGGCAACAAAACTGCATCACACAAGTAGCTTTGCCATTCAGCTCCAGGTGGCACACAAAGGTCTGGTCTGTGTCAGTGCACTGAGACACATAAAACATTTATAAACACCAGCTGCCTCAAGATCTGCTAAAGATCGCTCTTTTAGGGGTGTTCCTGTGCGTCTGCATTTACAACTTGTACATTTTTAAAAGATCAGAGCTGGTTTGGAAGATCCCAGCAGGAGAGCCTAGTATTTATGCAGGGCATACTGGCACGCAGCGATGGCTGTGTATATAGCAGAAAGTCCTCAAAGCCCCATCTCCTGGGTGTGAACCTGCATCTTGCAGAATGAAACTCAAGCATGGCTCTCATGGTGCTCTAGGAAAACTTTGTAATAGATGATCTGTGCATCTCTAGAGGCAATATCACTATAGTATAAACAGTGCTTGTGCTGCCTATATCCCCAATGCCCTTTCGAGGAACCTGCTTTGCAAGTCTATTTGGGCTATGGAAATTTCCTGATGGACATCTGCCTCAGGGTGACTTTTGGAAAATTCCCAAAATTCATACAACTTTTTTATTGTCCATAAAAAAACCCCAACAAAACAAAACATCCAAAAAAAACCAAAACAAAAACTGACAAACAAACAAACAAACAAACAAAAAAGCTGAAACTCTTTCATGGTGACACAGTCATAAGTTTTGCTCTCTAAAAAAACTTGAAAAATAAAGCTGCCCACTTTTAAGAAGGAGCTCGGTTTGGTTTTGGAAGGGTACTGAATTTTCCTGTTTCCAGGAAAATATGCCAAAGTTTACACAGTCTCAGAACAGAGAAAAATCCTGTTTTACACATGACCACTAAAGGCTTATTTGAGTTTGGCAGCTGAATGGTTTGCAGATTCCATCTGGACTGAGCATCCCCAGCCCAGAGCTGCAAAGGTTGAGCAAAGCTTTTGCTGAAATCTCTCTCACCAGCTGCTCAGGGTCACTTCTAACACTGGCAAAGATCCTGTAGGCGTTCAATATGCAGCCTTTTGCCTAAAAAGGGAAGATATTTGATCTAAAAAATTGGCAATATGACACACCACTCTGTCATGCCTCCAACACTGCCTTTAAAGCTGTGTGGAAAAAGCAAGTTTGGGCCTAGCTAGTATAGCTATTAACATCCCACAAGGTCTTTGTGATACTTGGATAGTAAAAACAGGAATCTGTACCAAGATTGGACATGGAAATGAAGAGGAATTAAAGGAAATGTGGCACAACTTTAGCCTATGACATTGTTTTAATATACATAAACACCTGCTTAAAAGGATTACTTTAATTGGGCCAAATTGCTAAGCTCAATCCCAATAAAAAGCTATCCAAACAAAGGCTGAAAATCTGAGTGGGACAGGGATGACAGACATGTGGGCTCCCTCAGCAGCCAAGGATGGGAAACAGGTAGTGCTAGGACACAGCGCATCCCACCTGAGGGCAGGCATGTGAAGCAGAACAGGTTTGTGTCTGTTTCCATGGACTCTGCAGAAAGCTTTGGGTGATCAGCTAAGTAATAGCTTGTAATACACACATCTGAATATAGGGGAAAAAGTCATCAAAACAGACAAAAGAAATGGAGTAAAATTACCAGAAATTTTTAAGATAACTGAGGTAGGAACATTTACCTTCAATCAAAAGAAAAATATTGCATTGATTGTCTCAAGCATTCAAGAATTTCCCACTTCTGTCCTCTACCCTTTAGGCTTCTCAATTCAAGTCCCCTTGGAAGCTTCTCCATCTGTGCTGTTCAGCAAGTGCTGACAAGTTTTGACGCAGGGAAGATACTTGTGTTGATTTTTTATTTTGAGGGGTTTTGTGTGTACATAAGCACCTAGCTGAAAGAGCTTGTTCAGGATCCTGTAAACATCTAGTTCCCTCAGGGTATGCTTGGAAGCTCAGCAAGGTATCAACATAATCATTCTTCATACTGGTAATTTGATATTTTTCCCCTTCCCAATTTCTTTAATTCCCTTCAAAAGCATTTGCAGCTTTACAACTTAAACTGTACTCAAATTATTATTTTAAAACTTTTCAGTTACTTTTTTTCACATTCGTGAACATATCTGTCTCTCACCATGTTTCACTACTCCACGCCTGACCATCACCTGGTTTCAACTGATTAACAGATACATCATTGTCCTGCCTGGCAGGGAGCTCTCCAGCATTCAGGTTTGGCAAATGCTCATGACAGATTCTAGGGAAAGTACCAAATCCTAAGGAAAGTATCTCTGAAACTTCTGTTCCAACTTCAGCATTTTCCAGGTTCCCTGAAGTCAGTATCACCACTCTCTCACATACAGGTTGAGTTTGCTAGCACATCATCTATGTAAATTAAACTCCTGTTAGTACCCTGGGAAAATTCAGAGTAGGCATCACATTTGGAAAACTGGCCTATTCCAATTTCATCAGCTGACATTCTCACCTTAGGAAAACACCTTTAGAAATCTAGCTAAGAGTAGCATAAAGATTTCTTTAAAAAAAATGTGTCAGTGTAAGCACCAACCATTCTGCTCTCTAAGTTATCCTAGTTTATAAGAGTAAACTTACTGGAGTATACTGTCAATACAGTATGTTCAATGCATCTCAAAATGTCGGAATTTGTCACTGAATTTTTTTATTTTTAATAGTCTTTCCTTTATGCATAAGTGTTCATATTGTAGGAGAACATTACATAGCTTATCACACATATTTTCTAGACTTTCTTAGAGTTTCAATAAGGATAAACTAAAAGAACGATATCTGTACAAGATTTCTCACTGAAGCCAGATAAGTATTTCAGAGATGTCTTAGATTCATAGGTCAAGAAGAGTACAGATACATCTGAAGACTGTGAACCCATTTTCTAATGACCTTTCCATCAAAATCTGGGCAGAGTGATCAACAGGCAAGAGCTGGAAGTCCTATTTAACTGATGTGTGTTCTGAGTTGTCAGTGTGGAAAAAAGTGTAGGACATGAAAGCCAGGGCAGTATCAGAGACAGTATCTTATCTATACCCTATTAGCAGGAAAGAAAGAGACACTGAGAACAGATTCCCCTTATCTGTGAGGAAAAAGAACTGCCAGGAGATAAGAAAGAGGGGCTTGGATAAGGCTCTGAAAGAATAAGTAACCAAATGCAAAGCTTATTTGATGTTGATCCCTTCATACTGTAAACATAGAAATGAAAAATTAGAACTTCAAGTTCTTGGGGTTGCTTCATCTCTGACCCTGAGCAAGAGTTGCAATATCTGTGCTTTCTCTTTACAATTTCTAAAATACAACAGTAATGAAAAAAAACTCCTTCCTGGAAAAGGATAGTATAAAATTTTAAATTTTCAATAAAGGATTTTAGAACCTTGGATTGGTCTGTACACTTATTTCTATTTTTGCTCAAAATCACTGGCTTGCATGTCTTAGTTTTTTAAGTCACATGCATTACTTAATAGGACTAAACATGAGTAACTATCCAATCTCTAAATCTCTCAGGATTCATGCATTGGTATTCAGTAAAATGCTTGAAAAAACCCCATTAATCTACAACATTTCCAGGTAGGTGAAAATTTATGACATTTTTTTCCTAAGAATTTTATTCTTGGAAGGGCACTGAAACACAGATTTAAAATTAGAACCCTCCCCCACACTGGATATATTCAAACTTGATACTCCACTTACTTCTACTAGAAATCAACATACAGTGGCATAATAGCTGAGATACTTACATATCCCCTGCACCTGATGAGATCAGACATGCATAAAAGCCCCACAGCAATATTCTTTAGAAGAAAAGCAATTTCAGACATACCATATCAATTTGCCCACTTATATTTGTACTATGACAAGCTCAGCACCAGCAAGATAGTCATATCAAGAGCTGGGTGTATTCAACAGGTGACTGGATTTATTTGACTCACTGTGTCTCTTCTTACAACAAGGACTTGGATGTTAACTTTGTACTTCATGAAAAATTCAGGAGTGTAAGACAAGCTATAAAAACATGTTTACTAACAATAGACCTCTGAGTAACAATAGACCCTTACATAAATTGGAGTATAAAACAAATATCTACAATATTATCTAGACCCTTATGTAAAGTGGAGTATAAAACTAGTATCTAGAATATTATCTAGAAAATCATCTAGAATATTTCCACATTTCCTCTACAAAAGCCCTCAGAGAACATCAACAAATAAAATGAATTGTGAAAAAATTTGGACGAGACTTGATTGCTAAGCAAATCTTAGGAGGATATGAAGACAAAAGTCAGAAGCAGAGATCTGCTGGAGATGAGAAAACTGTTACAAGGATAAAGAGTCACCTTGTTCTTGTCAGATCCTAGATCCCAGACCAAGCTCAGTGCACTGCTTAGCATCCAGATAGCTATCATAACACAGAACAAATCAATGAGGATTTAGTACCTGTCAGAGTATGGCTTCTTCACCATAGGAATGAATACTTCACGTAATAGGGAAGTTACCTAAAACATATGGATGAGGCATCCTGGACAATCTACATGCACTGATATATCCCAAACCAGTGAATATGGTCCTTTATTTATCTGACTGAAACAAGTTATGACCAAAATTTATCTTTGCAATTCAAGGTTAAGTCACTGAATAAAAATAAAATATTTTTCTATGAATTTGCCTACCTGTTTAGCTGGTACATCTTCAAAATGAAGGTGTAGATCTTATTACAGGACACAGCAGATGAGGAAGAACAGGGCCAACACATGCCTTAGCACTTAGTAGTTTAGTAAGAACAGAGAGAAGACAAAAACACTCTCAAGCCAAATTTGTAAGTTCTTTTTTCTACTTTGCAGATGAGAGTTTCCCAGCTAACAACTGGCAGCTTCTATCCTTCCTTACTTGGGTCAGCTGGATACTGGCTGTTTGGTTTTACCTGGAAAGTTTCTACAAGAACATATGATGGATCAAAGAAAGTATTTTGCAGTCAGGAAAGCACAAGCATAGGATTCAAGGGTTTGGGGAGTGGGAGATTCTGTGGACACACCAGCAATTTTTTCACCAATTATAATGCATCATGCCTTCGAGCCTGGCCAGAATATCATTTAATAATTCCACTGAACACTAGAAGATCCTTTCTTAGATGAAATTTTTGCAGAATTTCCTACACTTCAAAGTCCACATGCTTCGCTGCAGTCCATATCACAAGTTGGCTCTGTGGGCTCTAATGGACACCAAAAATATTCTGCCCACGCATGAGCAAGAAGCATCCAGCTTACCAATATATCTCAGTTATTATTAACACACATCCCATCAGAACAGATCCATCAAACTCTTTTCTATACTCACTGTACTTGCATTTACTTAAAATTGAGCTCAATTTCCACCCACCCCATACTACATATTTCTGGGTTGGAATCTACCTACTCTGTACAGCTGAAGCTGGAATTCTTCCCCAGTTGCATTCAAAACAAGCCACACCAGTGTTAATATACACCTTTTCTACTACTTGGTCCTTCAGAAGGTTCTTTTATACATCTATAAGCTTCATCTTTGCATTGAGATTGCAAACGTCTCTTCAGCCACTGCAATTCAGTCAGACTCATCGTCCTTTCAGATGCAGCATGTATATCAAAGTAGAAAAAAATTAATAGACCAACTGGATTCTGCCTTGCCAGATTAATCCCACTAGTGTCCCCATGTGCTGTAGGCTTATTGTGGTAAATTAAGTCAAAAACTGGTTTTGTAATCCATTTGTCCCAATTTATCCAACCTTTTGGGTCGTTCCCCTTTCTACTCAAGTCAGTGCTGCATCCCCCTTCAAAGAACAGAGCAAACTTAGGACTGCTGAACACTACCTGTTGAGCACAGATATTGTAGGACATTGTTTTTAAAAGAAGTTCAGTCTCTAGCTACTATTTCTAAATGGGAATGTAAGACACCATTTGACTACACTTAACATACACTTAAATAAAGTGGTTTAGGCATGGAAAAGATCCCGGCAATTTTTACTTGAGTTACAGCTTGAAGAAAACCCCTGGATACTGCACGTATGAAAGTTATTCCCCTAGCGATTGCTGAAGAAGGAAATAAATACTTGAGAACACTTTATTCTTTTCTTGGCACAGTCTATGCTTCAAACAGAAATCCATTTGTACCATTTTTCTCTTTGGTGCCTGTTTTTATTAGTCTGTATTGGCTTTTCAGAGAGTAAGCTCAGTAGAGATCATTGTCCGTTCTGTATTTCTGCATTGCCTAACGTAACAGCAGCCTTGAGAGAAGCCCTTAGCTATATAATAACTTTAAATTATTAACTGCCATGACAAACATTTCAGGAGAAAAATATTTACTGAGAATAGAAAAGATGACCACAAAAACTGCAAATCATTATCTGGCACTTACATTTATGGGCTTATGAGTCTTTTATTTTTAAGGATTGCATCTCTCAACAGCACATAGCTAGAAGAACAGGAGCAGGAGGCTTCTTTAACAGACTAGTTTGTTCTTAATAAGGCTATTTTAACAACTTTATCTCTTGCTTCACCCACGTACCCCCATCCTTGAAGTCAATTTTTCATTTTTCCTCTACTGGGATTGTCAAGATGGGTTCATCTAGAGTTTAAGAACATAAATGAACTGTGTAGTTCTTTTCTACTGTTTTTAACCACTCCTTGGTCTCTTGTGAATGAAGCCTGGAAACTTGTTTGTGTTTGGAGTAGTACTCATACACAATAGATGAAGATCCGTGTCCTGGGATGCTTCAGGCACAGCATCACCAGCCAGGGGAGGGAGGGGACTGTCCCCCTCTGCTCTGCACTGGGGCGGCCTCACCGCAAGTCCTGGGGCAGTTTTGGCTGCCACAATATAAGATATTAAACTATTAGAGAGTGTCCAAAGGAGGGAAGTGAGCATGGTGAAGGGCTTTGAGGTGAATCCGTATGCGGCTGAGGTNGGGGAGACCCCACTGCAGTTACAACTTCCTTGTGAGGGGAAGAGGAGGGGCAGGCATGATCTCTTCTCTGTGGTGACAGTGACAGGACTGAGGGAATGGCCTGAAGCTGAGTCAGGGGAGGTTTACGTTGGATATCAGGAAAAGGTTCTTCACCCAGAGGGTGGTGGAGCACTGGAGCAGACTCCCCAGGGCGGTGGTCACAGCACCAAGCCTGACAGAGTTCAACAAGAGTTTGAACAATGCTCTTAGGCACATGGTGTGATTCCTTGTGGGTCCCTTGAAGGGCCAGGGGTTGGACTTCCATGATTCTTGTGGGTCCCTTACAACTCTGGATATTCTGTGATTTTTTGCTAAGAAACCCTTTGGGCGTCTATTGTCCTTGGGCTGGTAATGCCAAACAGTGGTAGGGCATTAACCGTTCTATTCAAAGCTAACATGTGTGCAGACCAAAACAAAGGCCCTATACATCTTAGGGGTTCAGGCATACAAAAGAAACTTTGCATTTAGCCCAATGTTAATATTATGTCCTTTTGAACAAAACATGCATGATATTCAGTCAGCAGCCGAGATATGTGTTCATTCTCCCATATCTTAAAACAGTAAAGGAGTTGAGGAGACCATAGGGACTGAACTACTGCTCATGAGCACAAGAATTAGTCCATTTTAAACAACAGGATCAGGCATTATCATCCAAAGGATCAGCCTCCTTCCTCCAGCACCACAACATCCCAGAACAACCAGCCCCAAGGGGAATTTCCAGACACAAGAGAACTTATTCAAAAATGGAAAGCACGGAAGATTAAAGATCTTTCATCCAAATGTGGTGTTAGGACTATAACAAACAAATAGAAAACCCCAAAGCCGAACAAAATCAAAATAAAACCAACTGAAAGTCTAAGAAAATAAGTGAGAACCACATGTTCTGACTGAGAAGGAGTGCAGGAAATCAAGACCTACACAGCAGAATGATGAATGACCAGAAAATACATTCTGATAAGTTTGACTCCATATCACTGTAATGCAGGATAGTTTCCATATCAAAATTGAACTCTTAGGTAGAAAACGGGAAAAAAGTAATTGGCTTTTGTGAAAGGGGCCAATTTTAGCAGACAGCAATTGTTTCTGGTATGTAAATCTGTTTCTCTCTCTAGATAACAAGGAAAACAATTACTCACAGAGAGAATGCTTTTAAACGTGCATCTTTGGCAGGATAGTTCTCAAGAATAGCTTATTGCATTGAGTCTTGGTGGTGAGAGAAGCTAATTATTTCCATCAGGAATCTGTAGGATAATAAACCAACTCTTCATCTAGTAACACACTTTAGAAATTCTATCGAGTATTAAAAATAGAAAGAAATTTATTTTTTATTCAATTGCACACAATAATTTTGAGATAATTCTGACTTTAAAGTTATTTTGCACATAGCTTCTCTGGTTACAAAAGTTGTGCAAAGATACTTGGAGACTGACTTCCACCAGGGAAAAGCTTGGCAAGTACAGAACAGCTTGGAGGAGAGGCAGACTCCCCTTCAGTTCATCTTGCCTCTTACAGACAGAAAAATGCATAAGCTCATATCTCAGCTATTCCAGTATTCATGGCGTATTTGGGCAAAGGAAAGTCTACTGGGCACTTAGTTCAGCTGCTCTGGGAGACTGTTAAGCTCAAAGACAACCATGAAAGAGTTGCACTCAAACTCCAGAGTGCAGCTCTCAAACAAGCTTCATGAGGAATAAATTTCATTGCACAAGTGCAACGTGCTCTGCATTTTAACAAATGGAAAACGTTTTGTTTCACCACTTACTTTAAGGATGCTGGCCACCTTTGATGCACTGAGGTGTGCTATGTGTCCTTCCTTAACTTTCACTGCATGATCATGTAAGGAATTTTTTCCCCCTTGCTTTCTTTTTTGAAGTTTTACTAATAGAGAAAGAAAAAAAAGCCACACCCAAAGACTACAGAGTCAAACAAACACAGACACAGGCAGTCAGTCAGGCTTTACATCTCAAAAATCTTCACTGAAACATGGTTATACTGAGTCCCTGCAGCACTCACCACTGTGGTTGTCACTGTGTTGACCAAAGCACAATGTATTTCTTGCCTTGTGGTCTACTACCCCACATTCCATAATGCATTTATTTGCGGATCAGGGCTTTTGACTATCACAGCAGCTCAGAGGCAAAACTGTAAAATAGCTGCTATATATCAATGTCCTCGAGTTTCCTTGTTCACTTTTTTTGACTATGTAGTCGTTTTTCCTGTAGGAAAAATGCATTGAAGAGTCTGAAAACACAGCCACAGCATTTGGTTTTAAGTTAATTCCTTCCCAGTATTCATCCAGAGCTCTTCAGCACTTACGAATGGGTTATTGAGCCACTCCAGTGCAGGAAAGGAGGGCTCATGCTGCAGCCAGATATTGTTAGATGTGGGCAAATGCAGCATAAGGAACAGCTTGCTCTTTACCACAAAAACCCCCTGTGTTGTTAAGTTCCTAATCTTAGGTTTTCAGTAAAAGAGAATCCCTCTTGAGTGCTGTGGAAGAACAAATCTATGAATGTGCTATCAAAGTTCGTGTGGTGGGTTTTGGTTTTCAGTTGTTGTTGTTGTTGATTTGTTTTGTTTTAAAAGGTGCAAAAGCTGTTCTGTTACAATTTGTTTTAAACAGTATTTCTCTAGATAGCTGGCTGATAAAAAAGCACTGCACCAGATGCAAATGCTTCTTCTTTTCTTTCTAGTACCAATTTCTTGTGCAGTTAAGAGCAAGTGGTGGTGGAGTGAAGAACATATGAGAACTTGGAGACACCTGAAGACATTTTAGACATCTTCTGCCAGTGGATTCAGTCCAAGGAGAGAAGAGGATTTAAGGGGCAACTAGTTTTTCCTCACCTTTCTATTAAGAGTTTCTGCTGATCTGTATGCCCCACTACAAGGCATTTAACAAAAATAAGCCTTGAGTAATTTCACAAAACTTGTTCAAATTACTCTAGAAAGTATCCCTTAACACCAGGAGCCTATTAAAGCAATGCTTGATTTCAGATTCTGTCGCATTGCTGAATCTCGACTTCAATACAGTTACACATTTAAAATGCAATTCAAATAAACATTGAGGATTCAAAAATCCCACAGCATCCACTTAGCTCATTTAGCCCACCTTCATGCTTATCCAGCAGCAATTAAAGACAAGATACCACAGTGACTAAAAGAGGTTTCACAGATTTTATAAGCAACTGCATTTTCTTTCAGTACTTATGTGGTTTATCATGTATTTCCATTTCAAATGAGGGAAATTTGAGACCAAATGTTTTTCAAGTCCATTCTACTGTACTGGAGCATTTTGTTCTGCTCCTTAAGAAGTATCAAAGGACCCTGCAGTTATCTCAATTCCTGGCTATCAATTAAATAATTGCAAAAGTCCAGAATTTGTTGTACATGCTTTGGATTGCAGCCGACACAAGATCCATTTGTTTCTGATGAGCAGCACACATTTAGATCTAGAAGAAAAATATTCTGTGATGAAAAGTGGAGCAACATTTTCTTCATTGCTTAGTCTGATTTCTTTTCTGTACTGCAGATAGAAATAAATCTTTGGAGCTGGAGGAGAATAAATTTGGATGCAAAGAACAGCCCTCAAAGTAACTAGAAAGTAAATAACACTCCAGATGCAAATAGGGATGCGAGATGCACAAAACTAGAGGCAGGGTGGTACCACACAAGGCAAAGTTTAATGAAAGTTGCTTCATCATAGCTGGAAAGATTAAGTGGAAAGAAAAAATAAAGACCTTACTGAAAACTATCCCCTGATAATGCCTCCAATCATGCATATAAACATGCTTTTAATTTGTAACACTATAGTATTTCAAATGTTTCATGAGTTGTGAAATTTAGCAAGAGCTATCATGCTTTAGGCTGAATCTGTTTTGGTTTTGCCTAGATTACTGAGCCAAACACAATGAGTTTCAACTCAGCACAGCATTCATGTGCTAACAATTTCCCTGGTTAATGTTTTCTTATGTATGGACAGACAATCAATGGGAAGCGATTAAAAAAACCAATTATTTATCTGCTACATTTGACTGCTCCTCCTCACCCTTCAGGAAATACACCAAGTCTGATGTATTTCTGATATTTCACAACATCTCCTTTGTGAGATATCTCAGTCATTTCAGTCATTTCTGCATACGCACTTCTCCCGTGTGGCTCAGCCAAAGCAGAGTGAATGCCACCAAACTGCTGTTTTCACGTATGGACTTAACAACTGGTATCTCAAAACCATTTATGACTTCAGGAAGTGGTGTCACAATATGTTTGGATTCTACTCAACAGAAGCAACAAGCTTTGCAACAGAAAATCATACCATGTCAAAGTATTTATATGCCTGAATATAAATCATTAAAGTTGGAAAAGACCCTTAAGATCATCAAGTACAACTTCCAACCCAGCACCACCACCATAAGCATAATTAAACCATGGCTCAAGTGCCACATCCACACTTCTTTTGAACACTTACAGGAATGGTGACTCCACCACTTCCATGGGCTTCCTGTTCCATGCTTGACAACCCTTTCTGTGAAAAAAAATTTCCTAATATCTAATGTTTCTATCAACAGAGTTTCAGAAATATCATTTCAGTCTATACAAAAAGTGAAGATAAAAAACCTAAAAATTGCTGGTGAAAAATACATTTAAAATCCCTTTCTGTGTATTTTGTCACACACTGGAACATGAAATGTATAAGAAGAGGGAGTCCTGATAAGTTTAGTTTTACAGCTGAGGCTTTAGACTAATGACTATTATCAGGCAACTGATATGACCTTCAACTTTTATACAAGATGTCGCTAAAACAAACTATTCTTGCTTAGGCAATCAGAGGAGAATCCTGCCTGGAAACCCAAACAGTTCTAGAAATAAATGCTGGTAAAGCAATATTCTCAACAGATTGGTGTAAATATAGTAACACATCACTCTTCCAGAGAGCACAGAGCAAGCTGGGGACCATAAAATTGCAGACCAGCATCCCTGCCAGAAAGATCAGGGAATTGCTCCCATGTTGTCCTGTTGGTAACTCTCACTCCCTGGCCTATTTTAAATCATGTCTGAATATTATTCTAACGTTAGTGTTACTACTAAAGCCACAGAGATTTAATTTACTGGCAGCAGGGAGGAAAAAAGAAAAAGCTAAAAATATTAAGACAACATAAGGCCAGATTCTGATTGGCGCTATACTGAACACATGCATTAACCCCAGTGACTTCAGAGTAATTACACAAGGTTGCTAAAATTAGCATCTTGCCCATAGCACCGAGCAAATTAGAAATGCATAGGCACAGATGAAAGGAGAGACAGGAACTGAGAGCAGCAAGACACTGCCCCCATGAAGTCCTTGCTGTGTTGCTGACAAGCAAAAGGAATTTGGGAGAAAAAGCCATTCCATCCCAACTTCTCCCTGGGAACCTGAGCAGGAGGGTGCTGGGGTGGAAGGTACCTTTTAACAAAGGGGGGAGGCGTAGTGGAGAGCTCAGGAAGCCTTTCAAAGGAAAGACAGGGAGTTTGCCTGCCAGGCAGGTTTTTGCAAGATCTCATCATTCTATTTATAACACCACATGCCATGTTACATTACATCACACCACGGCAGATGCACACCACATGCAACAAAACGCATTAGAAACACTGTGGGTTCTCTCCAGAATAAATGCCCACAGCTCACAGTAGCAGCTTAAAGGCAAGTTTTCCAGGAAGGATTTGAAATTCCTTGGCAAAAATTTGTAACCTACAGAGTTAACTTTCACATTCTGCCAGCTCAGCGCTTGAGAACTCAGAGCATCTATCAACACCCTCCTGTTTTACATCCTCACGATTTTAATTTGTTCAGGGTTTATTCTTGCCTTTTTCTCCAAGAACAAACTGCAGTGTAGTTTTTCCTACATTTAGCTGAGTTTTATTCCTCTATCTATTCAGAAGCTCATCCAGGCATCCTGTTTCACGTCATTAAAGCAAGCAGTCACCGGTAACACTGCAGCAAATCTGGGATGTCCCAGATGTTCTGGGGCAATCCACAGGCTTCACTGCGCTCAGGATGGTGATTGGACATAACTCTGGACAGCCTTATCTAGTCAGACCTCTTTTGAAGTGAGGGTTGTATTGGAGTGGATGACCTCTGGAGGCCCCTTCCAGACTGAATTAAGGTTTTATGATTCTCAATATATTTCCTAGTGATGTAGGTACTATTTGCCACTAATATAAGAATCACAGGTATCACCTAAATTATTTACAGTATTTGCTTTGCTTTGATATATTGGGTTCAGCGTTCTCTTAAAGTAGAACAGGCAACATTAGCTGATCGGCTTGAACGAGAATTTGCTCGTCACAGGAGCACATTGATAAAAATGAGTCCAGTGGTTCATTTCAGCTTCTGAAACCTGAAAATATAAATTCTAAAACAGCAAGATGAGAAATTTTATGAAGCCAGGGAACAATTGCAAAAAAATGCATCCCATTGGTATAGAAGTGAGATAAGGTCAGAATCAACAACTGAAGGAGAGAGGTGCCATTTCCTTCTAGGACCTATCCAGATACAGACAGCTTTGCACTGGTGCCAGTTATGTCCTTAGACAAAATGGAAGATAAACACGCAGTTAAAAAAAAAAACCTATCACTTTGAAATCCCTAGGAGATTATGCATGAAAATCCTTATTAAATGCATATTAGCATGTTTTGAGAGAAGGACTATGTGAACACACAATTAATTGGAGACTGCATCACAGTAAATGTGCACAGTGGCACTGAAGAAAGATTGCAAGGGACACTCTCAGTTGTTATTCCCCACATTCAGTAAGCTTGATGTTGTAAATGTGTTGGTGTTTGTTTGCTACAGCATTTTTTTACAGAAATATTATTTTTGGTAGATTTTTTGCAAACTCTAAGCAGGGTTTCCATTTCACGTAAGAGATGGAAAACATGGAAGTAGTAGTTTTGGCATGAGTTTAGCAAGTGGCATAAGGTTGCTAATACTGAAACATGAAGAAAATTTTAGCGAGAATTAAATAAAAGCAAGCAAGCCAAAAGTTATGCAAGGAAAAACAAACAAACAGGTTTTAGAGATATTTTGGGAAAAGCAGCCAGTAGGATTTCATTCTGGTATTTTCAGAACATGTGGTATTTATCTGTATTTGCTCTGGTGAGTCAGGTAGCCAACCACCAGCCTCCATTCCCGGTGCCTATTTAGTGTCTGAGATAAGCAGTGTTTAGTGTGCAGTGTTTGTTGATTCTAAGCATAAAAGGATCTCATCCCTCCACTCCAGTTAATAGGATTATATATGCCAGGCAATTTGTGGGGTGTCAAAAGCCACATTGAAATCTTTACTGAAGTAATTGTTTAGTCTCAAGATTTGGAGTCACAATCATAGATCGTTTTTGCCCAGAACTTGTCTTATGGAAAAAGTAAGTAATATCTTAGGCTACCAGCATAGCAAGTGAAAGTAGGTTTTTAATTGGTTTTAAATTTAAACTATGTAAAGCTATACCTGCTTACATTTCATCTTGCCCAAAAGTGTATCCAAAGACACTAAGTGGTGTCCCATGACAACAGATGGGATCATGACAGCTTTTGTGAGGAACTGCCCAGGCTCAGTGCCAATTGCCTGGTCCTTTCCATCATATCAGGCCTAATACTACAAGTTCACTGGAGTGGAAGAGCCTCAAGGAAGTGATGATTCATTTCTGGGTAAAGCATTAGACAATAGTGGAGATTCAGAAAAGGGTATTGGGTCAAGACTGATGCTTTCCCTCTCTCCAGTTCTCTACACCTTACAAGTGTTTTGGAAGAAGACATGAGGTGCTCTGGACTAAAGGCTGGTGTTTGAATCTTACTGTATGTCCCCTGTTGTTTGTGCAATAAATGTTACGGCAATTTGATGCCGTTTAAACAGGGTATTCAGGATCCTAAATCACTGCCTATGTCTGCATTCACATCAGTACTTAAACTTGACAAATATTCTTTCAAGAAAATAAATCTATAATCTCCAAGCAGGGATGAAGGGGGCTGCATATGTGCCTGCTGCATTTTCAGAGCTCCACTCTTATTTCAGTGACAGGTGGATGAATGCAGATGCCTCCTGCCTCTCCCAATACCAATTTCACCCAAGGCACACACTTCACACTGCGAGCATGGACCAGTGACAGAGTGGTTCCCAGCAAGACTTCTCATCCCTCTTGCTTTCTGTGCACTTCTTTCTGAAACAGGGTCCTGCAGACAGAGCGCTGAGCACCCCTGACCTGCTTCTTGCAGGCTGACCCACTGTCACACTAACTCCCTGCTGAAATTTGTAACCAGCTAACGAGACCACGAGCAACACTAGAGCACTACTTCTTGGCTCACAAAGCTGGGTTTCCTGAAGGACAGTGAAAGTCACCTGTAAATGGTTGGGAGGTTCTTGGTTTCAATGTTCAAGGGAAAGGGAGCTGTCCAGCAAAACACAATACAGTTCCCTACTGGCTATATTTTTTCTTAGTTTAAAAAAAAAAAAAAAATAAGTAGGATTGCTTCTCTTTAATCTAATCACCATCAACAAAAACTTGCTTGCAGCAAAATACCCTACAAATTCACATGTGTTTCTCTGTTTACATTCCTCTTATTCAGCCACATGCAGTCCTTCCACTGAGACTTGTCTTGAGGTAAATCAGAAGTTTGTTTGCTTCTAAAACACTGGCTGAAGCCTCTATCCAGAAACCTCACTTTAAAAAGACAAGTTATTAACTTGCCAATCATTATTTTAAAAAAAGTACCACTAGCAGTGTAGATAAACAGAATGACATACAATATTTCCTTCTCAAACTATAATATTAATTTCACAACCCTTTCATCTCAGTAGTTAAGACATCCACCAACTTAATTCAATTTTTCATTTTCATAACCCCTCTTAAAATAACACTGTACTCATAGTTGTGGGTTGCTGAGTTTTGCAGGGTGGCAATGCTTGAAGTGGATGGCCACCAATCTGGTGAGAGGAGCCTCTTCAGCCCCAAGAGGCATTCCTGGTTCACCAGCAGCCTCTGCTCTGGCACCAAAAGGACAACCCCCCTAAGGTATGGAGGAAATTCCTGAAGGGCCTCCACAACACAAGATCTCTGCAGAAAGCCTTCTATCTCCAACCATTTTGTCCTGCTCAAGGCCACTACTGCTGTATGTTTAAATAACAACTGACCTCACACACATGTGAGCTCAGCTGGTCTGGGCTTCACATGTTCACAGCTCCTCACTCTGTAGCTCACTGCTTTCAGCCAGGCAGAGCTGCTTCTCAAGCACAATAAAACAGCATACTTAAAATGCACATTTCCAGTCTGCCAGACGTTCTCTGTCTCTTCCCTTGCCCCATCTCCATCACATCCCTTAGACCATCTCCCACACAGGCTCCTCTTCCATGGGGAGACCTGGCAGAGGGGAATATTGCACTTGCTTTTAGCCTGAATCATCAGGTTTGACCAGGGCTGTGAGACCTTGTACTGGTTGCTTTCATACCCTTCCTCCACACACGTGCAAGGAAGACAGCATAGAGCATGCTGTCCAAATGGAGGGAGGAAGCAACAAACCCAGCCTCTGCAGCGAAGCTCAGCAGCACAACTCCCACATCAGAGTAAGGAGCAGGAAGGCGTCTTGGGCACGGGCTCTCAAAAAGCATCCTCCCACTAGGCAAGCCTAAAGCAACCTCCTACTTCACTCTCACATACAGACATGACAAGAGACTAATAAATCTGTTGTTGCTGAGGCCAGTAATTTTGCCTGAGCTCTCTCCCTCTCACAGGATGCTCGTACAACTGGTGGAAGCCTTCCTACCATTGCCATGTCTGTCTCAGCAGAGGTTATGAGGAGAAATCATTGGACTATTTATTTTGATGGAAATCCAGTTTGATACTGCTTATGTTTAACAGGTGCCAAGATTTGCATTTCTATCAGACAGTTTGAAGTGACAATGAGTCAGAAATACACAAAAAAAATCAAAGAATCAACACAGCCTTAATCTACACCCACAAGGTTCTAAAGTGGAGATTAAAAACTTTTGTTCATGTTATTACTCTTGCACAACAGAATCTGCTTAGCTGATTCTCACTGGCCACAAATTAATTTATAATATATGTAAGTGAACAACGCTATTTTTAGTTATTGCAAATGCCATGGAAATTTTAATGGCAATAACTCTTTGGGGAAAATATTGAGACAAATAGGATTTATTTTTTTTTTTAGGTATCATCCACAGCTGGAGAAAGAATATACCAATTGTTTTAACACATCTTTACCAGTCAATGAATAAGCCATGACAAGGTAAGAGAACAGGCCATTTGAGTAGCTGGAATGCTTTTTCCTTTGATCAAACCTAGCTACATCTCTCTCAGTGGCGATATTTTTCCCTAGCAGCTCCTGCAGGTACAGATGTAATTTAATCCTGAGTCTCCCTTTCACAGTAATTCCTCTTCCATAGCTTCCTGACAACTGTGCCCCTGTCTCGTGTGGTACGACCAGCAGGGAGCAAGGGCTGGACATTCAGTGGGAGCATCCCTGCAAAGACAGAGCTAAGGGAGAGCTTCGCCTGCCGCCGCCACAGCGCGTTTTGCCTCTGGTCAGGGAGATGTGGCCACAGGCACAAATCCAGTGAACTGCACAGAGCAGTGACTAATAGCAAGCTGAACTCAAGCTAGAAAATATTTCGCATGACTAAGTACTACTTCAATAGGAAAATAAACCTTTATCCAGAACCACCCAAAACCACTTGTCTCCAGTATAATGTGGCTCCTATCCTCAGTACAGAAAGGAATGTTATCCCCATTTTGGGATCCAGTCAAGCTGCCAGTGCTTGACAAAGTCCTGTTTGCCAGTGAAGCTGCGTGCACTGTCATCACTTGTCACACACGCAAAAAAAAAATACGTAAAGTCTGATCTTTTTAATTGAAGCTGATACTATTAACCTCGTGCAAGTGTGAAATAAAAAGCCTGCACACACTTGGTGGACAGATGGTAACCTCAGGAAGCAGCAGTTCTGCTGGAACTCTGAGCCAGCATTCAAGGAGATGAGCTACAGAGACAGACCATCGGTCACATGGAAAATCCACAGGCAAGGAGAGGACCCAGCATAAATTTCTCACATCTTCAGTCATTATTCTAACTATATGGTCTCAGCTTCAGGTTTGAAGGCACCTTTTAAACAATTATGGCATTGACAGTTTTTATTACATTGTTTATTGCTCTAAGGGGTTTGTGTTGCACATTTTACTGAATCAGTGTTTCCAATATTGTTTTTCTGGACAGCAACTGATGTTTTCATAGTCAACAATAGCTCTCAAGGTCTTTTAAAAGCGTAAGTATTTATTGATACATAAATTTATAGTTACCTAGTATTTTTAAGTAGTCTTTCATGATCCAAATATTCCACAAGCTTTTTCTTATTTGCTAAAATACAAAACCACAATATAAACATCAGATATATTTGTAGAATTTTGGGAATGAAGACCTTTTCATTACTTTTATGTTATATAATTTCAGTGCATTTATTTTAGATTTAATCCTACTGTAAACATACATAATATGTGCTTGTTCCCTGTAATAAATTATGTTTGGGACTTGGAACAGTCTAGCCCTGCAATCTCTGTCAAAACATTTGCCATTTTTTCACAAGTTCCACTCAAACCTCCTTTTATAAATTATTAACGCTTGAAGGCAAAAAAGTTCATAAACTAGGGAAAAAGTATCCTGCATGATTTTCTGTCCTGAAACGTTGAAGTGAACATAGATAGCACAGAAAATATTCAGTGTTGCCAAACAAAGAGCAGAGTTAGAGACCCAGATTCCACATATTAAACCCATGGGCATTCATGTATGTGGACCAAAAAACCATATTGATAAGCATTTGAGACGGACCATCTATTACTGGCTGTGTAAAACCTTCCAACCCATACGTGCAGAGATAACAACTTTCCACCCAGCAAACGTGCTTAGGCATTTTCATTGTTTGACGTCTTTCCCATTTAAGCTTTAACCCAGGCCCCCGGGTATTCAGCCCAATGATCTACCACAGGAGAAATTCCGACTTGCAAAAGGCCAAACAGACATTTAAGATGCTACATGTCAGGCATTTTCAGAAATGCTCAAAATCACCCTGGATATATTTTTAATATTAAAGTCACTATGTAATCCCACATTGACATTCTCCTCTCTGTTATTTTTAGATCTGGAGCTTTTCAGGTGAAAACGGAGGTTGCATAAGGGCTGGCAAAAGGGGATTCAGTTTAAACTGCAATGTAGATTTCTTTGCAAGTGCCAAGATTACCTCTAACCTCTCACACTCTACAGTTCTCTGATGTCATAATCCTAGCTGCAATTTCTGCAGGTCACAATACATCAGAGGAATAGTCAAAAGCCACATGCCGGTATGTTCCAGACATATGAATTGTCCCACATCTTTGGATCATTAAAGCAAATAGCACAAGTTAGACAAAAGAGATGGCTGAAGACATGAAAGGGGGATCTAAGAATACTGCAGCCTTTGCTGAGGTGCCAAACACATGGGTGGTGCCAAGCAGAAAGGTGTGGAGGGAGCAGCGTTGGGGCAGTGCCATGCTGCCCTTGGCATGCCTTTTGTAGTTGCAGTCTCCCTGTAACTCTGGGCTTTCTGGTTTTTTCAAGCCTAACCCTAAGCAGAGCAGAAAAAGCAGTTTTCTGCTGAGGTGCCCAGCGCATGGGTGATGCTGAGCAGAAAGGTGTGGAGGGAGCAATCTTTGGGCAGTGGGGTGTTCTCTTTTTGCAGTGAAATGCACCAAACCTTGCCAAAATTATACTCACTGAAATCCCGAAATCAGGGAACGAAGTAAAACAAAGAGACAAGAGAAGAAATTGATGAAATGAAATGCTAAAAAAAAAAGAAGAAAATTCTGAAACTGAGTGAAAGCAATAAAATGGCATGGGATGAGATGAAGTGCAGTGAAATCGACCAAACCTTGCCAAATTGATACTCATTGAAATCACAATATTTCCTTTCATCATCGTTCATGAAATTCATCATTTCATGAAAGGAAATAAAATCTCAGAGAACAAAGTGAAACAAACTGACTGGGGTTTCCACAATTAGGCACTGGTGTAATCCAGATACCAATGTATTTGCGTGTTCTATTCTAACAAAAGACAGTAAGCACATGGAAAATATTGATTACTGAACTTTAGCCAAAACTTCAGCATGAGCTGGGTTTATCCTGCTGTCCTGGCCTCCAGGTTCATGCCTTCTTCATGCCCTACCCTTAAGTGAGGAAATACTGCCACGTCTCCTTGCGATCATTGCAGCTCCTCCCAAGGGGAGACTCAGGTACACGGGGAGGGAAAGAGCTCCCCGGTGGCTGAGGCAGAAGGGTTCGTGGGGATCAGGGAGGAGAGCTGTCCCAGCCACAAACCAACCCGTCATGATCGCAAACCCCCTTTGGCTTTATGTGGGCTGATCAAACACGGGACAAGCTGATCCACCACGGCCCTGAAAAAAGTCCTGAGTGACACTTTGGGCACTCATTAAGGAAATGAACACAAGTGTGTTCAACCTAAACTGTCTCTGGTTTGAGCTTATTTTTAATTAGGCTACAAAGATTTCAGTACCACAGTGGTTATGACTGCTAATGTTTTGTTCCACAATCAGATCTTAACAAATTTGTGAAACAAAGTACCCTGAAAAAGAAGGAAAATAAAAACTTTTTTAAATATTAGAAAAAGGCCTTGAAGAATTCCTTACAGAAGGCTCAAAAAAGATTCAGACACTGTAAAAAAAAAAAAAAAATCCTGCATCAGAGAACAAACTGCAAGGTGAATAATAACTACTGTGTTCAGAAATTAAAGGTTGGATATCACTCTAGGGCTGTATTTGGAAGTTCAGGCAGAAAGAGAGTGCTGACAGAAAGGAGCTATAACTCAGATGAGATGGTTTCAAATGGGCCATCTGGCCAGCAAAAGAACAGAAGTGGCAATTGGAAAACCTGAAGGCACCTCATTATAGCACATCACAACTGAGACTATGACTCTGTTTCCAGCTCTCCTTGAGAAAGCTTGCCCAGGCACACAGAACCCAGGCAACAGCTTCTCTTGGCAGTTTGGGGAAAGAGGAGGAGGGAGGGAAAAGGGAAGGAATGAAAGGTTTCTGTTGTGGACTCACATAATAAACCATAAAGGACTATGCTTAATCACACAACATCTAAAGGAGCCTAGAGAAATCAAATCATACTGTTCCCAAATACCAAATCTTAGAGAAGATGGAGACAAACTCCTTTTTGTTCAGCATGAAGAACTAGTTTGTAGCACCTGCAGGAGGATGTTTCTAACACCATTTATTTCCCACGTTTAACGAATACATCAAATCTCTGCTCCCACCCTCACTGTAGTATAAATACGAATTTTGAAAACGTGGATGAGCATGCATTTTAATAATTGCCACTCCTATGTCCTCTCACACTGAGAACGAGAAAGGAGGGAAATCTGTTTCTGCCGGGATGTGGGGCAGACTGTAGCTCACCCCTCCAGCAGCCTCTTCTCTCCCACAGCAGGCAATCTGGTGCTGAGGACATCAGCATTCACAGTCCACTTCGGAAGCCACCGGAGCATGTACCTTGCTGCTTATCAGTAACAGTGAGGACTGGAGTTACCAAGACACTGGCCCTGTTTCTGGTTTCCTGCAAGTTGATGATTTAGCTTTTACTTTGTGGATTAACTTTAGCCAGTGGGAAAAGTGTATCCTAAACATCTGAGCAATCTTGTGATGAAATTCCCAGTTGATCTTTTTTGTAAAGTTTACTTTGTCTCCACTGTTCTTTCTTTACATGATTTAATCTCCTTGAATGCTCTTCATAATTTATTTTAAATTCTGGGCATTTTTATGCTTCCATCAATTTTTATTATATGTAAGATTTACACTTTTTTTCTGTCCAATTCAGATGCATAATGCATTACTCTGGTTGAAAACTTCTGTAAGTTCTCCAAGACTGCACAATGTTTAAAACAAAATGATTTCCCACACTAGTCAGACCAGCAAATTTAATGCCTCAAGCACTGTAATAACATGGTTTTAAATAGACTGCTGAAATATTAATCTTAGTGTTCATTTTTCTTTCATTCTGCCTCTATTGTTGGACTTTTCTTCTTTCTGTCTGTTTCAATATCCTCTGGACATCATCACATCCACAGGATGATTCAGATGTTGGGAGAGCTGTATGTTTCAAGCCACACTGTATTCCAAAGGAATACATTCCTTATTCTTCACATGGAGCCAGTTTTCTTTGAAACATCTCACCTGTCTTTCAATAATCATTTCTTCAAGTTTAAAGATCTATTCTTATTAAACTTTGTAATACTGTAGGTACCTTAGGTGACCAAAGTGTAGAATAATCTTTTTTCTTTGGGCTTGTTATTCCTCTAGCTGTTCTGCAAAGTCACAAAAAAGTAAATGAGTCCCCTAGCAATCCCCTTGGTGCAGGAAAGGCATCAGACTGAAGTGATGTTGTGAAGTTGGATAGCAAGAATAAGCAGCAATTTTGAACCAGTAGCCTCAGAAATCAAGAAGGATGCTATTTAAAGAAAGACTCAGTTCAGGCAATCTTCTGGAAAAGTTTTATATTATATCCTGAGATGGACAGGCATTCAGACTGAGCTTAAATTGGTATTTACTTTCAATATACAATTATTCAATGCATAGAATTTTTTAATGTTAATAGTATAAAGCATTTTTGTAACTATGATTTTGTGTCATCTACCTGATTTAGTCAAAGGGTTGTAAACAGCCCACGAATGTCTTAAGACTAGAAATGGGAAGTCTTCAAATCACCCAAAGACAGGTTCGGGAACAAAGCCACAATTGTGCAAATGAGAGGAAACATTTTCAATAACTAACTTCCAGGCAAAAATAATCTGGCAAGAGGAATGGCAGTTGCCTGCAGCAGCAGCACCACAGGTCTGGTGATCAGAAAAGCCCTCCTGCAGCTGCTTTTAGCCAGAATGGCTAGCCCAGCAGAGGCAGAAGATGCAGGACTGTATCCCTTTGGATGTACTGTGCACCTATCAGGCACACAGGCGTCACACTGCTGTCAGCAGAGACAAATACTTCCCTCCTGAGTGCTGCTGGAGAGCGTCCTCTGGCTCACGGGTTGAGCCTCCACCAATTCATCCAGCACAGGCCCTGTGCCCTGCTCCAGGCACGTTTCCTGAGTGTAAGCACACAGTGGTCATCCTAGACTTCTATGAAAGGCCGGGTTTTACCCAAACTAAGTATGCAAGTCCTGACCTTGGCCTGTAAATTTGAGCCCCACAACAAAGAAGACATTTGGTTCTGTTTGCTTGGCTGTCTCTCCAGCTGTTTCTCCCTTGCAAGAATAGGCTGTTTGATGATTGCCAATTGAAAAAACCCATTTGGCTACTAAAAGGGATCCTTGAGATTATACCATACCTTGGTGAGACACATGAAAATATTTCCTTGTTTCCTGGGGGTTTTATGCCCTACTCAGGAGGGAGAGGATTAACACAGAGGTTAATGTAGTAGAATATCACTTTTTAGTCAGTTACTCCACACTGCACTGGGAACAGAAAACAAAGATACTAACCCAGAGCCAAAAGTATCTTCTAAATTGAGCCACCCAGCCTCTGGCATGGCCAGACCAAGTAGGGACAGACAAGGACTCAGCCAAAGATATTTTCTTTTACTTTTTCTTAGAGAAAAAGGAATAAAGTGATTGCATTGTATTATTTTGGTCAAAGGGATTCACATTCATATTCCCCTCAAAGCAATTTTATTACCTCTGCATACAGGTTTCATAATAACCAGCAGAGGAGAAAGGAAAGGCACCAGAAAAATTCCAGGTCCAAAATAGACACAACCGGATAACATAAGAGCTCTTTATGTCATTTCGTAGATTCTGCTAATTGGTGGAAGGGAAAATTAAAAGACTCTTAAAAAAAAAAATAAACCGAGATAGAAGGGTACACTTAAAATTTCCAGCCACAAGCAGTCCAGTTCAGTTTTACTTTCAGTCTGCAATTATCTAAGACCTTATCTCATTTATATGGTAATAACTTGTCTCATGTCAGCTCAGCGAGCACCGGCTCCTTGAGCGCTCCGGCCGCAGCTCGCGGCGTGGGCGGCCGGTCCCGCTGGGCTGGCAGTGCCCGTCGGAATTGCCAATGACTCCGCTCTCCGGCCCGCGAGGAGCCTACAAAGGCGGCGGATTTCTCGTCGCTATGTACTTGACGCAGCTCTCCTCTGGCTGCTGCGCACGCTCGGCGTGAAAACATTCTGAGAGATAATTGTTTGCCCAAGGAAGAGGAGACTTACTGCAGCAGTTTGGAATGAGCTGCGCGTCAATAAGGAGCAGCAAAACTCGTGGCAAGGTTCAGAGATTATTCCTGGATGATTATTACCTCCATAAAGCTGCGTTTTCTTTAAAATTCTAATTAAATCTAGACAGAGTGAGAAAAATAATTCAAAACAGATCTGGACATTTATGAGAGGTTAAGGCTTTGGTCTTTTGCAATTTAAAAGGTATGTCTTTTCCCCTCACCACAGCAGAGGAGGAGCACAGAGACCTCTGCATTCCAACTAACCCTAGGGTTCTCAGACAAAATAATTTAATGTTAGACAGGTAGCAAACTAGCAAACATCAAGACAGAACAAGGAGCTGCAATAAAAGTAGTCCATATAGATAACAAACCCCACCATCATTCTCCTTACTGATAGTTCAGCTACTCTAACGAGGTCTTTCTCAAATGAATTTTCTATGGATTTGCCCATAACCCAGTCATTATTCATTTTGGGGCACAACAGAGCATTTCCTTTTAGCAAATAATTTCCCATCACAAACTAGACAGTGAGGTGTGGTGATTGTATGTGCTAGAACTCTGATCGCGTCACAGCGGGTTGTGTTTTAGCGACTGCAATCATCAAGTACAGACTTCCAGCCCACCCAGGACAGAAAAAGTTTGGTTTAAGGTGAGGGTTTTCATCAGAGTGTATCTTTAATGAAAACCAGGCAGCATATGGTTTGCTGGCATTGCTTTCTAAAAGGGCTCTGTGCTGCTCACTAGAAGAAAGTGTATTTTGAAGGCAATTTAGGGACAAGAAGACAACTAATGTTATTTGCTGAAAAAGAAATCAGAAGGGAAGACCAAGCTTTGGCTTACACCCCTGTAATATTATTGCACATTATGCTGTTTTTTTCTCTTCCAGATAAGACAGGTGGATTTGAGAAGAATCAGGTCTCTGGCCACTCTCAGTTCTTTGCAGGTTATAGGAAGGCGAAGGCTGCTCAGATCACACTGTTGATGGTGCACTGGGAGTTGCTGTTTTAGAAACACTGATTTAAAATGCTTTGCATTCAGAACATTGAGTTGTATGTGGGATTTACTTACTGTATTTAAATGCAGCAAGCAATTTGTACTGAAATGCAATTATATACCTAGGATTGCCAATGTAAAACAAAGGATTTAACAACGATATGTTTGAGGACTGCGTTATCCTTTTATACAGAGAATGTTTCACACAAATGCCTTAATCCCTACCACATCATGGTGAGCCCTGAGCCCCATAGTCTGGAGTCTTTAAGATGACACTTAGAGTTTCTGACCACCAGAGAGGGTTAGCTTTGCACCATTTAATCTCTAAAAGTCTCCCTTTAGCCACAGGTTCTTCAAATGCATGCTAAGAATGTAAAATTAAGGTTAGCAGTTCAGAAAGGCTCTGAAAGGGATCTAGTTTTCCTGGAAGTGAAACTCTGCCCACCATCACAGCAATAACAAAACCCATCTCTTTCCACCCCAGCAAAATTGTAATACCCCTAATCTCCGTCATATCATGCACCACTGGAAGTGCTGGATCATGGACTGCTGTACTGGGACATAGGGAAGTAAATGGCAGAGGCACTGGCAGAGGGGATGGAGGTGCTTCTGTGAAGCATTGATATTAAGATGCAAGCCATCAAAAGAGAAGTCAGTTCTGGACAATCAGAAGCAGCTTTGAGAGAAATATGTGAATAGCAGACTACATAAATTGTTGTGCCTTAGCTGATACAAGCAGAGCTGAGTTTATAGGCACAGGTCAGGAGATTCGGCTGTTAACCCTAAACACAGAGGATTCAGTCTTCTGCCAGTTCAGGAGCCAGAAAAAGATTTTTGATAGTGAGCAGTTGCAAGATATGCCACCTTTTAAAAAGTAAAAATATAACATACAGAGGCATAAAACCTCTTATCAGTTGAGAACAACAGCATCAGTAATGAATTTTCACTATTAATAAATCCTGCCTCCGGAGCTTCTCCAGAAAGCTTAATAAATATTTCATTGTGTTACATTCTGAGAAGTAATCCAAAAGAAGACTGAAAATCTTGAGGAAATGTGAAGGAACTGTTTGAAGTGTAAGATTTTGAAATGCTAATAGCTATGAGGAAGCATTAGCACTGTTTATCTCTGATTGCATCCAGAATGGAATATCTATGAGAGTGATTTAATGAGCAAGACATCCAGCATAGTGCTATTAAATGCTTCTCAGGAATAATAGGGTAATATTCCAAAGCCACTGCAACCACGACACTGCAGCCTTAGGGTGAAAGAGTATTGGAATTTCCTCCTCCATTAGTGGAATTCAATGGAATTCCCATCCCACTCCCCCACCCCCCATCATCCAACACAGATAAATTCAAGCCTAAAATATCACATACCATGCCTGCATCAGGTAATCTTATATCACAGATAACATCTCACTTCTGATACCTTCAGCACAAAATAAAAAACCACGCACTCAGGGCAGAACAAAAAGCCAAGACAAGCATCTGGAAAGTTAAAAAGCAGTTAGGGCAAACCTCATTTGAAGTTGTAATGAACAACCTAGTCTCTAAAGGCTTTAAACGAATATCCTCAAACACACCAGTAAACATTTTAAATATGTATTCACAGTCCTGTTGGATTCTAATGCTCCTCTGATGAATAAAGCTGATTCTCTTCCTCTGTAAATTATTCAGTAGCAAAGAATTGCTTGGCCTGGAAAAGAGATGAACAACGGGCCAAGACTTAAGATAGTTGCTATTTTCTGAGAGCTTTTGGCCTCAATTTTAACTTCGTGGGTAGAGGTTTCTGCAAAAGAGGAAGTCACACAAATAAAGTTAGAGTGTTCATATTCACAACTGCAGTTTAGTACCCATTTTTTCTGACCTTTATTCCTTATTCTGTTAGTGGAAGAGGAAAGAGTTGATGGCATGAAAAGAGAACCAAGAAACATAATTTATATTAACTCCTGCCACAGGAGAGTAATTTTCATATTCAAGGACAAAGTGCAGTTTTGCTCTACCTGTGGTCAGGGACCTTCATCTTGTGATACGGTGTTGCTGGTATTAGATACTTGGGAGTGAGAGGTACCCGGGGACTTCACCTAGAGTAGGATCCAGAGAGGAAAATACTATTCTGTGAGTGGGAGTGTATGTTTATTCAATGTTAGCACAAAGATGCAGCTGAGTAATGAAGAGCAATCTGGTTAGGAGTGAGGGTAATAGTAATAAAGCACTCCTAAAAAATCAGGCAGTTCCAGTTTCCTCCCTGCTAAAAGTAAGTATTTTTAAACCAGAGACTTTAAAGCAGACTAAAACCTTTCCCAGGTTAATTCCATTAACTTTATGGGTCAGAACATGGTTTGTCCTAAAACACCAGCAGGCCTGATCTAAAACCCATGGGAACATTTTAGATCAGACCCTAATAAGGAATACAAGGGACAAGCAAAATGTATTCATTCTCGATATTAAGAAAATGCAGGAATTCAAACCACACATATTCTCAATATTGCTTTTGTGAGATGGTCATATAGATCAAGGAAAGACACCAGTGCATCTGGAACAGTCACAAGGCAGAAACCTTTTGGTATGCACCTGAGCCTTCCTTTCCAAGCAGCGAAATTCCAACCCAACCAGCTTCTCTGAAAAACTGAGATATTCGCAGGCATTTGCAAACTGTTAGCACAAGATCCTGCAAAGTACTAAAGCCAGCCTGGGAGACTCACTGCTTAGATAAAAACACAATCAAAAAGAGGAGAGTTCTAAGAGAAATGAGATGTACAGAGGCATGTTAAAAGACTGGTAACTTTTAGCAGCCAGTTTGGAGCTCTGCTTTAAATCTTCCAAAAAAAGGAAGCTTCATGTATGTCTAAAGTTAGGAGGAAACCAAAAGACTAGATATGCCAGAGCCTCACCTCATTCATCTCACATTTTTTTCACATTTAAGTGTGTTTGGATCCAGCTTGTTTCTAGACAACTTTAGGAAAAGCCTTATTTTTATACGGTATTTTCCACAAATAACTCTTTGAAAAAAAAAAGGAAACGAAAAATTTATTGTTGTATTATTTCACAAAGAATCTTCCTCATAAGTCAGAAAACTACACACATAGAAAACTACGTACATGTAACCGACCTTTTCTGTTTCTAGAACTTTATCTATGAAAGTTCACTTAGCTGCATGAACAAATCTTCATGAGTGACTCCCTTCTGACTGTGATCTTGGCACGAGAAACAATAATGCTAGCATCTTAAAGTCTAAGCTATTCAGATCAGTTCACAAACTGTAAGTGCAAAATAAATGCTAGTAAAAAAGTAAATCAAAGCAGCAATCACTAGACAGTGTCTTTTAGTGAAACAGTTTTGCACAAAGACTGAGTGCAGTTGCATTTTGTAAATTTTGTTGCATTTTGTAAATAGAGGCCATCCTCAGTTAAACCCCAGGAGTATCATCCACCTGTAAAGCCCCCATCTGACAACTTCTGTCCCTAACATTTCCCCTTTATCCCAGCCCCATATCACACCAGCAGCAAGGTGGGCCATGCCTGTCTCTTAGGGAGTAGAGTTTGCTCCAGACCAGAGCTATCAAATTCTGCCCCACTAATTGCATTTTGATGCATCCCCTCAGGTTTCCCCTGACACAGATGACAGTCACACAGCCAAGGCAACCCAGCACAGCTGAAGGGCAGCAGCTCACACCAGCTGAACCTTCATCCTGGCTCCTCCTTGGCAGCAGCAACCTGCTTGCATGTGCTGGCCCTTGTCACTGCCAAGATGCCATGAAGGGCTGCTCCTCCCAGCCCTACTTTCGCCTCTGCTGGGTGTGTTCCTGCAGCCAGCATCTGCAGGGCAGCAGAACATGGACAGCTGGACAAGGGCAGAGGGGAGACCAACACCAAGAAGGTGTCCCATCCTCAACCCACAAAGTGGTTTCAAGCATTTTCTTGCTTAACGCTCTAATTAAATAATAGCTATATAGCAACTCACACACACTTTTGGTTTGGTTTCGGTTTTTTGTTTTGTTTTGTTTTGTTTTGTTTCTCCATATTGTTTGATTTTGTATTTTACTTAGGCTGTGCCCCAAGAAATGCTGGCTATTCAGCTGGACCTTCCTTCTGTGTTGGGGGTAAAGGACAGAGTGACAGACATGGTGTTGGGATACCACAAGCACATGTCCCTGTCCAGTGTATTTTTATAAAGTGAACAGGCTCTGAAAGATGCCTCTATTTTTGAGGGGACAAGCATTTCTGCAAAATTTCTTACTGGAACTTCTTATACAAAACAGAGAGAAATCCCATCTGGATCCTGCACGCAAGAGCTGACATCAAAAGAGGGGCATGGAGGGGCTTACGGAGGTGATCAGAGGAGGATGTACTCATGACAGAAGGCTGGAAATCTTGTCTTGCACAGCGAAACACAGACTGAAAGAGGAGACAATTGCAGTCTGCAAGGCATCCAAGAACTAACCACCATGAGAGGAAAAGAACTATTTAAGTCAATAGAGATATTTAGATAAAGAGATTGTATGAAAACTTGCCACAATCACATTCATCCTATAAACTAGAAGAATTCCAGTTATTAGGAGGATGAAGCAGGGAAACTCTCTTCCCAAAAGTCATATTTTACAAAAAGGAAAATGAGCCCCAAAAAATTAAGGCCTCAAATTCATACATAAGATTTGTGTCAGAGAAGGGAATCAGACACTGTAGACTTAAATGCCAGGCCAGGTTCCCTAAAACAAAATCAATATTCTTATCACTGAGGGTCAAATGTATTGAAAAGATGGTTTGCTGGGCCAAATTTTGCAATCCAATATAGGTGAAGTGAGAAAAGAAAACTAATTTGAGAAAACAGATTAGATTTTTATAATATTAATAAACTGTTAATAAATAATATATAAATTGTTAGTGGTAAATCAGTACCACTAATCTTCAGAGTGATTAAAAATATGTTTTCCTTTGAGGAAAATATTTACATTTCTGACACAGAGCATTACCTTAGGATGCTACAGAATTAATCAAGATGTTTTTGGGCAGCCTTTTTCTTCTTTTGGATGGCAAGGAGAACAATTTATTGATGACTCACTGTATATGTTCTTCTGGGTTGTTTTTTTTTTCCTTTTAAATTTAATTTTTGGAATTATCAATACAGTCATATCCTCAGGGAATAATATCCATGATTGAAAGGTTCAGTTATAAACAAAAAGGCTTAGACACTTCTCTTTCTTCTGAACTCCTTTTGATTTGGACTTATCACCTGAGTGCAATCTAATTTTTTTCCTCACATAGTGCTTGTCAATCTGTAGACCTGCATTTCTCTTTCTCAGTGCCTGAAGAGATCAATGAGGATTTCTATTCCAGGATTCCCAAGGGTGTTTCCCTTACCCGTTTCATTGCCAGGCCTATTTTATGTCAAGTCCTACACACTCCTTGTTTCATCAGATTTCTCTAAACCCTAATTCCAGTACCAAAATCCCACATTTATCCTCTTCTAGTTAATCCTCAGATGCTCACTTTATGCAAACAGAGAGATGTATTTGCTATTCAGAAGTAAGAGTGGTGTTTGTTTGGTTCCTTGGCACTGTTGCCTCACCCCACCCTGGGAACAGGGACTGTGTTCCTGCTGTAAGCATGTTGTCACCATCTCCAGCAGGGAAACGGTGACACGGGGTCACGCACTCTCCTCGCTGTTCCCTCGTGCTCACAAGGATGTGCCTTGCCTGTCTTGGGAACCTGGATTCCCAAACAGTATTAAAAATGCAGCCCCAGCCTTCTTTTCCCCTTGGCCTTACATGAGGTAGAATGTGTCGCATTTTGGGTAGCCCTACTTTGTAAAATGTCACCATTCTTAGTTTCAGATCCACACTCAAATTAGAAAGTCACCTTTGGTAAGAGCAAGCAACTCTGTGCTCTCATCTTGAACTCCTACAACTGGAGCCAGAGGGTGCACTCAATTTATCCAGTCAACAACATGCTGGACAATACTTGAAAGAGAAGCAGGAGGACATGCAGGAATCTTTTACAGGAAAGGTTGGACACAAGCACACTATTTACATTCCTGCTTCTCTGCAGGCATTTCTGTTCTCTGACAATTTCTTTCAGCAGCATTTCCTTCCTTTCACAGGAGCTTGGTTTGAATTATGCCATCTTACCACTTTTTCTCTGTTGTTTCAAACAACAAAACCCTTCATTTTTCCTTTTTCCAGTAAAATTGAAAGACCAGTTTCTCACATGCAGTCAGTGGGATTGGAATGGAAATTCCCCAACACAATGCAGTATTAAAGAAAGATGTGCAGGGATGCAGAGGTGAAGGTTATTACTTTCTTAAGAGTTGATGTATTCTCCTGTCTCCCTGGGGAAAGATATGTTACAACTTCTCTCTCTCTCTCTACTTGTCTGTCAAAGTGCTGCCATTAATACCCAAATGTTTTGCCTCATCCCGTGTGAGCTCCAACGAGTTGATAACTGCAGCAGATTTGCAGAGAAAAGCAGCTGAGAAGAAATACATCAGTAAAATTCAAAGGCTTATTTATTGGTGTGAGCCATGGAAACATTCCTGTATGACTTTCACAGCACCTCCCTGCATCACTGTAAACATCCAGAGTTTACGTACATTTCTGCCTAAATATCTTTGGAGAGCTGGGGCAGAAAGGTTGAAGTATGTCTTGCAGTAAGTTCTTAGGTGATTTGGGGCATTTCCTGATACAACAGTGCTGAACTTGGGCTTTCCAAATCAACACATGGCACTGTCAGAGCATCTTTGCATGCTGTACTGCTTGGTCCCAGCATGTGACAGAAGCTGCTGGGAACTGCTGAGGGCCTCCCACGCAGAAGCTGGAGCATCTTCTAGAGAAACAAACTGCAGTGGGAAGTACAGGACTTGTGTGTGTATGTGATAGCAAGAGGGACAGCAGGAACCTCTTGCCAAGGCACAGGGGTGAGGGAGAGCCCCACATCCTCTGCTGGCCCCTGGGTCCCACAAGCTGTGCAGGCACCAGGGTGTTGCTCTCACAGGTGCACTGGGAAGATGTGGAGGCAAATTTCACATCTCTGCCTGCAAAACCCGCTCTGGTGCTGGTGCAGTGCCACAGAGGTAGAGCTCCACTGCTCAGCCTGAACTGAGAATTGAACGCTGTGCTGGGAGCTGCCACTGGGCATGCTGAGCTGTCACTCTTCAAAGGGCTTGGTTGTGTAAGCGGACCAAGGGAATCACTAAACCACAGACAATGAAAACAATTTTAAATGAGAAACTAAATGAAAGGAAAAAAAGTTGTCAAAATGTCAAGGTTAATGTTTTCATAAAACTAACCTGGGAATGGCTAGACAGTACAAGTGTAAACCTTAATTAAAAGTTTTGAAGTGTGAATACAAAACTAACTTCAGTCTAGACAGTCGATAAATCTATCCTCCTTAATGAAATACTGGTCCTTTCGGTATTTCTGGTCAATTTTCGTCCTCCTCCTTGCAACTATGTGTGACATTAATACTCAGATCCCTGTCTATCAAAACCAGAGGAGCCATGCAGAGCAGGACCACAGCCTTCTGCTTGGCTCCAGCTCCACATCCTCTTGCACCCCTGGCTGGGCCAGTGGTTCTGGCTGCAGCTCTGGGATGGGCAGCAGCCTCTGAACACACACGGCGAGACAGGGAGTGATACATCTCTGCCCCCACTCCTTCGCTGGACCACAATGCTTTCTGCAGAGGATGTCAGAGGCAGTTTCCTCTGACTGCAGAGTGCCCCAACTGCCTGGGATGGTGAGGCAGCCTGGAGGAAAAGCATTTCCATGTCTTACCCCAAGATGTCTCCAGCAGATTTTAAGATATTCTAAAGAGCTCTTGCTTTCTTGCACTTTGTTGTTAGTGGGCATAATCATCCAGAGTTATAATTCTATATAAATTATCGTTCAGTATTTTTGAAATAGAATTACATTTTAAATGATTTTAAGAAACGAAAGAAAAATGGTAAAATTTCCCATGATCTCAAATTGTTTGGTTATTACTGGCTTAGTGCATACCATATTTTATATACTATGCCTCCAGGTGAATTTTATATGGAGTGTATGTGCTGTCTGAAGACACTCAAGGCAGTTGTTCTTTCTTTCTTCTTTCCTTTAAATTGTTGTTCATACTTGTGTGCACAAGCAGAGTTTGGTTAAATTATCAAGATTTTAATGGAATCACCACACTTTGTGCTTAGATACTCAAACCTCTCTTAGCCCATTTTTCTTCATCTTTCTATCCTTCATCAAGCTTATCATTGCTTTCCTTAAACAAAAAAATCATATTTTGTGACCACTGGGTGCTCTTTTTTTAAAATTCACCTTATTAAGACACAGTTTGCAGCCTGTGCTGCCAGTGCACTATAGCTTTCCCCAGGGCAGGATCTGGCCTTGCACTGTGATTAAAAAAACAAAGTTGTGAAAAAGGTGCCGGGACAATCAGCATGTTGATAGCAAAGATTGAAATCACTGGCTCTGCCGTCTGCTCCAGTCTTAAACTTGGACCGAAATTTGCCTTAATTTGTCTGACTCTACCCCAGCATGAACTCCATAGCTGGACTCCTAGTAAGTCCATCAATATCATCTCAGCACATGAATAACAACACTAAACAAGTATTATGGCTCTGTAACAAAATAAGAATATTGGAAACTTACATCAAAGCAATTTTTTTAGGAGGCTATAATATTAATTCAGCATTCTGTTATTCATAGTGCTGAAACAAGGCTGTTTCACATGGTCCAATCCACAGGGAGCAAACACAACCAGTACGTCAGCTGCCCATGAGCAAATATGGTTCTGGATATTTAGTGAGAATAAGTGTAACAAGGAAGACAACAGTTTTCTTCAGGAAGGTCACTAATCAAACAGATGAGATCAGAAGCTGCTGTCTTTTCTACACAGAAAAGACAATCTGAAGTTTAATTTCATTTTCGTAAGACAAAACAAGAAAGTTATTGTAGCGTATAAAGCCATGAGCATATTGCAAATATTCCAATGGAAGAAAAGCATAAGCTAAGAGTCAGATACTCCAGATGAATGTCAAAATGTTTTGACTTATGTATAGATTGTAAATTGCCAGAGCTACCCCAATTAAAACAATGTAAGATCTTACTTTCTTCCCAAAGAGATTTCAACACAAGCCTTTTTTTTCCCTCCAGTACATAAAATAATGGATTTAATGCGAGTAAATCCTTTCTGCCTTTTCTCAGTTACTAGTGAGGAATCTCAGACATGAAACAATGTGTGACAGAACAGTAGAGAAAAATAATAATCTAACTCTACAGGAGATATGTCCTGGCACAGTAAATCAGCACTGAATGCTCCCAGGGCTGCTGCCTGCATTCATGGTTTTCTTTTATTTTACAGTGTTTTGTTAAATTGAAACCTGATGATGTTTTGTAATGAAAATCTTTTCTCAAAAAGCTTTTTTTTTTCCTTCTGGGGTTATGGAGGTTTTTTTGGTTTTTTGTTTGTTTTGGTTTTTTTTTTAGTATAAAGATAACTATATGCTTTTTCTAGCTCTGAAGGCAAATCTTTATAATCTGCCTGGATCCACAGAGTTGAAAATTTTACCTCTGCTATTGAGACAAATTTCTGAAGATAGAGGTCTAGAAATTCAGAGGTGTCTGTGAAGGTGGCATACTACAATCCAAGTACACCGGTACAGGCAAGAGCCGTCTCAGAACTACAGAAATATCAGCAGTTCCTAGAAATTTTGGTCAGAAGGAAACAAGACAGAGAGCCTGTACTCCAGAGAGGGACAAGCAGCCAAATGTAAGGGAATGTACAGTTTTGGGCAGGAGACGACCTGGAGGGATACAGTCACTGTCCAGTCGCCCTTGGCATGCGGTCAGAGCTCATCCCAGAGAGGAGATTCGAGCACCAAAGAAGATCGGTACCCCGGGCCTCGGAAGCTCAGGAGATCCCCAGTGCCTGACTGTAGAAGAATTCTTAGAGCAGAATGGACATGGTCTGTATCTGAAAGCAGTGAACAAGCCAGACTTAGCAGGGCCTGCTTGCCCTGAGTGCTGTGAGATTAACATGACTTAGTGCTGAGAGTCCTTGAGGTATCCACGAGAAAAAAGGGAGGTTTAACGGGATGCGATAACCGCAAGCTGGGAGGAGGGAGGACACTTGTTTGCCACATGTTAACCAATTAGTAGACAGTAGACGCGCGTGATTTTACCTAAGTATCCAATCATAGCGTTAGTTACAGTGTGTGGACGATGGATGACTAGTTGGAAATGCTACACAATCCTGCGTGATTTGAGCAATAAAGGAGAACACTATCTGACCGTATCGGTGTTTGTCGTTCCTCGGCTCCCATGCTCAGTGGAGGACCCTGCCTCGCCTGACAGTGCTATTGCAGTGGATGCTCTGGCACCATGCGCAGCCGGACAGATTGCAGCGCCCGGCCCTCCGGCCCCGGCCCCAACGCTGGCAGTTCAGCAATGGGCTTGAGCCACTAAAAGCCGCGGCAGTTTCCTGTGGAACTGCAGCTGCAGTACCACCAGAAAGCAGCGCTTTGGACCCAGCTCAACGTGGGATCGGCTCCCTTGCCGCGAGAGTGAGCGGCGGAGCGGTAAAACACCACTGCCACCTGCGAGACTGGAAGCTCCTGACTCCCCATCATTGACATCCCCTGACACTGAGGTGTCATCAGCTCAGCTCCTGGGAATCACACACACACAAAGCCATCTCCAGACCTGCCCTGGGGTGTGGGCAGGACCCAGTGTCACCCTCCTGAGGCGGTGGCAAGCCAGCGAGGGAAAACTCTGGGGAGCTGCCGCTGGTGCAGCCCGAGGCAGGGGACGGGGCGCTCACAAGAGATGCCCCAGCCCACTTGCGCCTCCTGGCACAGCTGGGGCGGTCGGGGCCCTTTCACCGCTTTCAGCTTCCTGCCATCTAAAGACTTCCCGTGCTGAGACCTGGCCTGGAATACACCATCACTTGTTGGGCAGAGTTCTGCATTTGGTTTTGCTAAGAATCGCTTGGCTTGGGAGAATTTATACTTGGGTATTAGAGAGACATAAACAGCCATAAAAATTCCAGCTCTGCTTGTACAAATGATCCACTGATGTGTGTTAAATGCACTCTATTGCTGCACTGAAGTCAATTTGCAATTGATCATATTGCATTTCTAGTGTCAGCAGATATGAAAACATGTCATTTACCAATGCTTAATGAACCTCTATGCTGACAAGACATAAATAACAATAAGCAGCTCTCCAGTTAAGGAGGTTAACCAGCAAAGTACTCAGTGAAAACATTAAAGAGGTAATCATCTGGCAATTGCTGTATACTTGGAGCAGCTGCCCTCAAGGATGACTAAACCTATGCAAAGGACCATTACAAGAAAAAGGGAGAAAACAAAAAAGAGGCAATTAACTCCATGTTAAAAGCTGAAAAATTCTATCTGAATGAAGAAAAAGTAATTGCCTTTCTGGATTGCACTTGTAGTCTTTTCCTCAAGTAGTTGAGGTAATCTACTTAGTGGGGCTCTTTGACCAAGCTCTTTGAGCACCTTTTTCCTTTGGAAAGGAAAAGGCAAAACAGCAAGTTGCTCCAGTGTTGTTCCTCTTAATTCTTCTGGTTAATGCTGCTCCTCTCTTCTCTCTTTTTCAGCCCTTTGTGTTTCTTTCATGGGTATTTTAATTTTTTATTTTTTTTTTTTAGGACAAAGCTTTCAGTTTTCTATAAAGTCAAAGGAACACAATAAAAAGGAACATTACCAGTGCTTAGAAGCATTTTATGAAAGTAAAACACAGCAGATTAAAATTTGCTTTATAGTTAATGGAGCAATTTAACAGTAGCTACATTCACCACTGGACTGAATGGAAATTTCAAGTTCAATTCAGATTTTAAGTAGATGCAAATGGTGTTTATATTTCATCTACGAAGCCCAAGGCAGTGAGAGTTTTCTGAGCAACCAAAGCAGTCCAAAAGAGTTTAACCTGTCATGGCTCAGATATACCCGCTACTCACAGGGCAGGGTACACACAATACCAAACAAACAAAAAAAAGCAGTCATGTATTGGTATTAAATGCAGCCCTGAAGGCCAACAGCACCCCCCATGCCAGAGAGGTTGGAGTTGGATGATCTTTCAGGTCCCTTCCAACCCCACTCATTCTATGACCCTTAGCAGCAGCAGGTCAGCAGGCTTTGGCAGTGCATCATTCTGAACCAGCACCTCACAACTTGCAGCTGCTTTAGAAAACCACCCAGTGGTCACGTCATAAACAATTACCCCAGGCAAAAGGAGCACTCTAGTGAAGATGAAGGAAAAAAGGGAATCTTCCCTTCCTGCAGAGGAAACGGAGATGTTCAGAGATAGCAGAGATATTAAGGAAGGTGATGCCTTTTGCATATTCAATAACGACTGACTATTCTAGTGACAAAAATTCCCTGATATTTCACTGCTAATATAATACTATCTGTGCAAAATCACCACATGTATGAGACAGGAAAAGGGGGTTGTACATAATAAGAAAAGCAATTAGCAGGAAATTGCCTGTGTTCTTTTAGGCCTTTGCCATAAATGCTATCAGGTACCACATAAATCCTTCTCATTTCAGGCATAGCCTCCAGCAGAAAAAGTCATCACACAGTCCCAATCCTCCTCTCTCCTGTATACATCCTATCCCATTTCAATGCAAATATGTTGCCCCTTGATAACAAGAATCACCCACTGTCATACCACATTTTTCATCAGTAAATGTAAAAGTAAAAGTCAGACCAATGGAGGTGAGTTCATTAACCCCATTTTGCAACTTCAGAAAGTGGGGAATGGGAGATGTCCCTTCTGCCCTTTAGACACTAGTACTCCCAAGCATGCTCAAAGGAGCCTGTCTGGTTTTCCCTGTGGTTACTGACAGCATCCACAAAAAGTTGCACTGATTTGCCTCTACTTGCATCTTTCAACATGCAAATGCCATTTTTTCATACACAATTAAAGTGAAAAGTTTCAAAAATTGAGTAAAAACTTTAACTATTAGCATGGCTATTTTTACATTTTCTCCTTTTTTTTAAACATTCTGATAACTTCTTGATGGCCAAGTTCCAAACCTCAAGTGCTAAACATAAGACATCAGGGACATGAGACAGAGGTTTCCAACGTCCCTATTACTGTACACATCAACTGTTGGTGATGAAATTCAGGAAGGGTAATTGCAGAAACACTTCTCAAAGGGTGTCAAAATGTGCTGAAGAAGGCAGTATGCAATAAAGCAAGATGTCACAGAAGCCTTGATTTCTTTTGCCAACAGTTAAATGGAACCCAGCTGCTGTTTGGCCAACTACAATTTGAACCAAACATGAAGAAAAAGGAAATTGCAATCAATAACACAATCTTAATACTAAATTAAATATATCCTTCAGAACAAGCACAGTTATACACAAATAACTCAGGAGCATTCTGTATAACACAGCAATACTCTAAAAATACATTCTTTTTCAGATGGGATTATGGATGGCCGAGCAGTTTCTTCATAACTCACACCTGAATTTAGAGGCTTTGCCCCGTACTGTAAGCTTTAATCAAATTAAAAATTTGCTCCCAGGTATGATTATATCTCAACCTTATAGAGATGTCTTATTATTCTTGCTGCTTTGTGGAGAGAGAGAGGGAAAAAAAAAGCTTTATGTAACTCTGTGTTTGATTTTTCAGAAATTAAATAAAAGAGGAGGTTTCGTTTGCACTGAAGGATGAGATTTCCCTCTGGATTTGCTGCCCTCTAGATATCTTTCAGTATAAAACTGCTGTGTTTTTAAAATGGATTTTGCAATAATCTGCTTTAGCAGAGGATGTAATGGGGAGGGGGTGAATGAGTACAAATGCAGGGAAAAGGCAGTGTTTGAAGAGTTTGTCAAGATGCTTCTTACAAAGACAAGGTGTCTTCGGATGATGCCAGTTGTCCAAAGGAAGGGGGCAGTTATATGTGTCCCTGGGGAAGGTAAATCAGTGCTGAAGTGCTGAGTGGTGGCTGTTATGGGACAATGTGCTCCATTTGCTCTGCACAAGGAGCAGCGAGATTATCACACACCGTTCCCACATACTGCTCCACCAATGAGTGTTAGTGCTGATGTGAGAAAACCGATGTGGAGGCGGATTTCTTCCCCCAAACTCCCTCGCTGTGTGTCTCTTGGATAATATAATACTGCAAAGCTTTCCTCAGTGATGCCAAGCTCTGGGTTGGGAGTGCCACTTCACACATTCCAGATCTGTTTGATTTTCTCTGCAGCAGAGAATAAAAATATTTCAGAGACTTTAGCAGAACCTTTTTTGCTACATTCTCTGTTTCCAGGCCTGCAGTAGTTCTGATCCCTCTGTTAGGGATCTAAGCAGAGGGATATGCACAAGCAAAAAGGCACATACTGCAGCAGGAGTCTAAGAAAAAAATGTCATACAAAACAGGAGCAGTACTGTTGATTCATTATCAGATAATACTAGCAAGATGAGGATTAGGTAAGCAGGGAAGCCTATTAGTAAAAGTTAACCATAAATAAATTCTTCAGTTTGTTCAAGATAATCGGGAAAAAGATGTTGTTCAGATTACCTAGAGCAAAAAGACTTCTTAAGGTCTCTCCAAATGAGATGAGACAAATAAATTGCCTCAATTATCTCTCTGTGTCTTAGCCAGGGTGTTTACTTTGGGAAAGGAAAAACAGAAACACTTTATTGTTAAATGGAGAAAAGAACCACCTAATTATTTGATGGAGAAAATAAGGCCTGACTTTTGGAGCCTCAAATCTTTGGGCAGGTATCCTACACAGCTTTCAAGTAATTTGGCTCATACACATATATTTGTATAGGCTTCCCCCCAGGCAAAATCCTGTAAAAATAAAAACGTATTTGTTTTTCTCAGCCTAGACATAAATATTCTTATTGGTCCCTAAGAAAAAACCATTGCAGAAAGTACTGTTAGCATTTCAGTGTCTGCAGGATCAGACCCTGTGATCTGACACCTTGACAAAATTATAAGTTGGCATGAAGAAAGCACCATTCATCAAGGGAATCGAAGGGAAAAACCAGTTATTAACTCTCAAGGTCAGTGTAGGGTGATCAATATTATTAATTGCATGTAGATAAGTTGAGACAGCAGTTCAGCATTTTAGCAATTATCTGAGATTCAATACAAGTATTAAATACTAACAGTATTCAATCATGGGTGGTTAAGAAAAGAAGCTCCCCATTCTTCTCACCTTTTGCAGGTGAAAGCAGAGTTCCTGCAGACTACAGTACCGCTGGATACCTTCAGCCCTATGCTCAGACCAAGGGTCTGTGGGAGTCACAAAGGTGACATTTTGTCTGTCTTGTCTTTCCTTACACTGGAAACCGAATCCTCCAACTAGCACAAAATGTGCCTTGGTGACATTCCCAGCTTTACCATGAGGTGAAAATTCCCAAGTCCGCCCAGCCAGCCTGTTACCAAGAGATTGCAGCATGACTTTATCTGTGTTGGAACAGGAATCAGCAAACACCTATAAGAACATGAATTCGGGGAAGAGCAGAGTGCAGTAAGCAGATATGCTTGCTTACACAGCACACAATACCACAGACACTTCCACCCACAGTCCTACCAATTAGTCAGAAAAAAATCCCTGCTGAGTTACCTAACTTTATTATACACAAAATCCCAAATCCAGGTTTCACTTACCTGTTCAATGTCATTTCTAAATCCTATTCAAGATGGCAAGAAAACATAAATTCCTAATTTTTAAATGCATTAACATTCTAACTTTTACAATTTTATCATAACTAAAGTGTTATTCCTATCCTATTGTCATGCCTTCAGCTGATTTATTACTCCAATTTATCTTATTTGATCACTCTGTTCCCAGGCACTGACTTCTGTGGCTAAATCCTTGTTATGGGCACTTACTCACCCTGCAGTTTTGGGGAATGGGAAGGATCCTGAATCTGTTCCCTATACTTGGTTAACCTGGGCCAGCCAAGAGCAGACAAACTCCCAAAAAAAATAAAAATCTGTATTAAAATTTTCAAGAGTCCTCAAAAATATTGAACTTTTTTTAAGTCCTTGGCCGGAATGGCCAGACCTTGGCTGTTCTCACTGAAACTGCCGGGAAGAAAGAATAAGCACGACAAGGTTGTTAGTCATACCACTTGTTGCCTGCCTGAAAAGGCCTAATTTGCTATGGTGATAAGCAGAGAGATGAGGAACCCAAACAGAATAAAATTCTTGCTCTTGCTTTGGACCAGAATCTCAGGTGGATATTAGTATTTATAAATTCAAAGACTGCCACTGGTTCAGAGCTAAATTTCAGGCATTCATCCAAATTAAACCCAAAACTTAAACCTTTTGACATGAGCATTGCTCTCCACCAAGCATTTGTGTAATTAATATATCTTTTTCAAAAAACCTTAAAAAACCCCCCCAACAACCCACAGTTCAAAACTGTATCAAATGAGCTGGAAAAGTACAGAGAAAAGGAGGCATTCAGTGAGAGCCCAGAAGCCATAGCTCTGACTTACATAAGCCAAGGACAAGAAGTGTCTTCTATATAGGAGAGTTTCTTCTCCTGTCATGATCCAAACTAGTAGTGAAAGTGGGTTCACTTGTCAGATGAATTCCAAAAGAGGGACATTTTCTAGTGACAGCATTAGCCAGCCCCTATGTGCATGGGACCATTATTTTCCTCCAATTTCACTGCCATCAAGACAAGACATCAGTTGTTCTTCCCCTCGGCCTAACCCAAGTGAAATCTCTCCTTCCAGCAAAGAGCACCTGCTGAGGCACCTGCTGCCCTGAGGCAGGGTGACTGACTGGAGAAGTTGCCTAAGCTTCGTACTGATGTATTAAAACTGTGACAGAGTCCGGAAGAGCAAAGGGAGGGTAAAAATCAACTCAAATGACTACAAGAAGCAGTAAAAGTGGATGTGAAGGCAGAGGTCCTTGATTTCTGGTTATTTTAATCAAATTCTGCCTATGAAAATTTGCAAGTAAGAGATATTGGTGCTGGTTCAAAGAAAAAGAAGTACAGAAAGCTGAGCAGAGGGAGGCACATGCATGGAGGAATTCACTTGAAGCATCACACTTTCAATTACAATGCAAGACCTGTTTAAGTTATCTCCCACTTCAGGATGCCAAAAGTATCCCTGTCGCCTTCCTCTGGGCACTTGCCTTCAGCAGCTTCTCTAGGATGCGACACCCTCCCAAGGGTTCCCCCAAAGAACACTGGATACTGTTCATCCAGCAAAATAATCTCTGCTCTGTTCCAAGCTCCAGGTCATGCCAGTTAGAGACAGGGAACACAGCTGGGTCCATCACTAGGAATGGCTGACCACAGGGTGCCAGGGCCTCTCCCAGGAGCACATGGCATGCAACAGGAGAGGATTCCTCAAACAAACATGAGCTCAGTAGCTGGCTGGCCCCAGTGGAGTGGAGTTCACTTCTGGGCTCATGCTGCAGTCGTACCCCATCAACCCAGCAGGTCAGGTAGTGATGGCATTGCAGTTTGCACAGGGCCAACCTTGCTAAGAGCTCTGGGCAGCACTCCTGACTGCCACAGCCAGCACGTGTGAAGGGAAACCTGGAGTGCGGAGGTGGCTGCCTTAGGGAGCCTTGTCTTTGTGGAGAGACGAGACCCGGGAATCTCAGCTCTGTTCCTGCTTTTGCCACAGGGCTCCTGTGCAAATCCCCTGCCCGTGCTGGCTTGCAGCAGCCTGCTCCTGTTCCTGGCATCACATTTGTTTTGACCCTCTCTTCACTACACATTGTAAGGTCATTTAGGATCTTTATAAACAAGGCACCGCATGAAACAGACATCAAATTGTCAGTGTCCTTTTGTTGCCTGATCTCCTTAGAAGTCCAAACAAATACATATGCCCCTCTGCAGGGATCTAAGCACAGAACAGTGACCATGAGGAAACTGCTCACTGCCAAGATCTGCTTAACTCTTTCATCCCAATACTACTATGGACTCTACTTGATATATAAATGTGCATTTTTCCATATACATACATATATATTTTTATATTCATATATTTATATTTTTATATATTTATATATATATATATGGAAATCAAGAATAAATAAGTGGACTCTGTTCAAAATTTCAGTCATTCACAGCACCTAGATACAGATAAAAAGCTAAATGTAATCAAAACAGCTGCAAAATATTAGATTTTAGACAATTATAGAGGCAAAATAATATTGTTTAATGATATATCCAGTTGACACTATTACCTTCTCACCAGAGCCATCAAACCACACTGGTGAGAGCTGGATTCGCATTGATGTAAGTAAAATTAATCCCACTGGAATTAACTTAGTCAACATCCATTGAAGACTTATCTTTTACTTTTCTACAATTACTTCCACTTTCAAATGTCCCCAGGGTGATGAATTGTGGATTTATACAGTCTCTATTGCACTTCTCAGACGTTCACTGTTGCTGCACTTTTTTAGTTGTCCCAGTTTTTCCCCTCACTTCTCCTTTTAAAACTTTGACCATACAATTCACTTAAGCTTCCAAATGAGATACCTCTATAAAGAGCATCTGGGTCAGCCAACCTTAATTTGAAAATGTCATTACTCCCACACTAAACTTCTGCCATCAATCCCACTGCAGCCATCATGGTTTGTATGCCTCCCAGAACAACCCAAATGAAAATGTGGTCTTTTCATCTTTCCAAAAAAAAAAGAAAATAGGAGAAAGGGGTGAGAAAACACCACGCAGGTGGTGAAGACTGAAATTGTCCAGGGAAATAGAGTAAGAAACTATGCTTATTTCCACAGATCTTTTAGGCTGCAAAGGTGCAAAGTATTACATGGAGAGAGGGAAGAACAGTATGTTTTTAGCTTGCACATAGCTCAGTTCCAACTATCTTTAAGTCAACATCATTTTGCAAAGTTCAGAAATATTCAAGATGCTCCTGAGGTTCAGAATATCATTACTGTCTCTCCTGTATGGCCTTTCCTGCGGGTAACGAGAGAAAACTGTTTCTGGGTCAGTGGAGTTAAAAGGATTACATCTCATCTAAAGGTGGGATGCTTTTCACTTTCTTAACCTGAAAGGTAAACAGCTACATGCCTACTGTCTCTCTGCAGCCACTTTGATGAAAGGCATTTTCAGAGGGCACTTCTTTTGCTCCCACAGTAGCTCTTAAAAACAGGCTGAATACCTTGCTCTCTGGAGCTGCTTACCTACATATTTAACTCTAAATGTCTCTGGAAGGCAGGCCTGTGTCTTCAGCCATAAGGGACTGGATGCAGCTGGAGGTGACGGTGCTTCCATCCCGGTGTCCACGTGTGGGTGCCGTGTGCAGGATGCAATCACTGGGAGGGTTTGCCGTACAGTGAGCAGACCCCAGAGAGCATTTCAGCCTTCCCTCAAGCAGACAACTAGGTTTGGCTGTAAATTGACTGCTGGAGGTGTCTTGGGTGGCCTGCAGCTTCCAGAACAGCAAAAGTCCTGTGCTAAATCTTCAGCTCTCTGAGGATGTCCCACTTACTGCAGGGCATCTCAAATGGCACCAGACATACATTTAAGCAATTGAACTGAGCCCCTGATGCTTGGACACGTCTCTGGACCACTCTGGCAGGGCTGACCAAGCACCATTGACCACAAACCAAGAACAGACAGTCATTTCACACATAGACAACTCTGTGCAGATGTTAGTGTTTGCCTAACTCATGTTAAAACCTACCCAGGTTTTACACACTGGCTGGGACACAGTAGCACCATAGCAAAGTGCTTTTCAGTATGTGTAACCCACCACTTACTCCCCATTTTCCCAAGGAGGACATACAGCACAAGCAAACCTAGTGTCTCTGGTCACTTGTCACTGGCACTGCAGAAACAGGCTCGAGGACAAACCCTACTCTGTGGCTTAATTAGTGTTAGCTCACTGATTAAAAAAATTAGGTTAAGTCATTGATATAAGGGGAACAGAACCTGAGCCCTGGAGGAAGCATCTCCAGCAGAGTCGCTAACAAAGCTTAAAGAGTCTCATGATTCCTGCTCTGGCATCATGACCACAGCCCACGTACAAACTGCTGTAAAAGGTCAGGATCACCTCCTGAACTCTAATTACATGCAGAAGAGAAATCTAAGTTCCTCTTTGAATTTCTTCAGAAGCATACAGACCTGTGTTGTCACAGTAATAAAGGTAATACACATTTGCTGAGCTCCAGTGGGGCATATCAATAAAAGCAGCATGTTTGGAACAGCATATTTTCTTAACAGCTACACCAGACTCTGCATGCTCTCAGCTATGCTGCAATGTGGTAAAGAAAGTAAGTACTTTGGGTTCAAACTTAGTGTCATTCAACTGGCTGTTTATAAAGAAATGGTAGGAGATGTTTAAAATATGAGTGCAAGGACAGGCTCTTGAATCTCATGAACCAATCTAGAGTTAAGTGAGTGAATCACTCATCTGCTCTGTGAACTAATAGGAAGAGAAAATCAACTCTGAGAAACCAATTATAGTTCAACACCACCATCCTCCAGGATGTGATCTCAAAGTCAAGTAAGTCTCCAGAAATCAATCTCTGGGACTCACTAGGAAAGTTCTGCATGCCAGAATAGATTAAACTTGTTTTCAGAAGGTCTAAATGGACACGTCCAAACCATAAAAGCAAGATGGCAACATAGCATGGTCAACTAGAAGCAGACATATAAAATCCAGGAGTTAAAATTACAGTGGTCAGATTAGATTTAGCGTTTGAAATTCCAGTCAAAGCAGGACAGTGAACAGAATGAAGTATTAATCCCACTATACTACAGTGAATCATGGATTTGTCCACCTAATAAACCCAAAGGTTTATTTATGAGAGGTTCCTGTCATATTCTCAGAATACCAGCTCCCAGTACTCCTTAGAAAAGATGTTGTAGGGCTCCATGGTGCACTCTTTATGATCTCCACAAGAAAAAATAATAGTGTCAGATAACAATCTAGAGGGGGCTCAGATGCAGTATCCTGTTTGGGACTGCATCATTTCATGCTGAACTTGGAGACTGCACTCCCTGGTGGAATACCCCAAAGCAGAAAGGAGTTTAAACAGCAAGGGTTCTGTACTTACAGTCCCTGAAGTCCTTGAAGTAAGAAGGTCCCTGTGAAAGAAAGAGGCTCTATTTCATCCTCTGTGCCAGAGTTACTATATAAACCACCATGGCCCTTTGCCTGGATTTGGAAGCCCTGGGCATGATTTTCAAAGAGACCAAGCACCTAAAGTTCCAGCTGAACTCAGCAGTTCGAGAAAACAAACTCACAATAGCTGACCAGACAAAATGATATTCCTCTTCTGAGAAAAACTTGATTTAATTTTCTTTTGACTTTGGCTTCTCCAAACAGAAAACTATATAGTAAATTCTCCTCAACATAAGATTTGAAGTCTCACTCTCCTATTACAGCTTTTTTGTGAGGTAAAAAATGAAAAATAACTTGTCCACCAACCTAAAGACCCCTTAGCCTTGGAGGAAGGGGACAGGGAGAAAAAAAAGTAACCACAAACTGCATAGTTACAGTTTGCCTTATGCTGGCAGGACAATCAGAAAACATATATGTATTTTTCTGCTAGGTGGAGCCCAGCTGAAGAGTTACAACTTGGACATCTTAGAGGAGTTCACAAGATGTTAACAATAATTAACACAAAGCTTTTCCCCAAGACTGTATCTATAATCTCTATTTCCTACCCCATAGTCCTGCGACTGAAGACAATTTTCTTTGTCTTAATGATGAATAAAGTGGTTTTGAGAACTGCTCTGGGCAACCATCACTGAGATCTTATTGTTTTATCTAGCCCAAAGTAGTTTTGGGTAAGGGAAGAGATGTCAGAGCTGTCTGCTATTCTGCTGATGTAGAAATAACAAGATCACTGCATGTTGGTCTGTGTCTCAGACATGAAAACCAGCTCAAAGGAGTATTTGCTGATGGCATTGATGTGCAAGTGGTTCAGGTTTTTTTGTAGGGTCTTAGTGCTCTTGAGCTTTGACAGTTATGGGTGTTTTCATAAATGGAAAGAAAGGACCCAAACCTACTGACCCTGAAGCGCTAGCAATTCAACTCTACCGTGGATCTTGCATCTGGAAAAGCCCACAAGCCTGTGTATCAGCGAACTGTCACATCAAGCAGCTGAATTACTGTGTGATGACATGAGCCACGGCATCCCATGGCATCAGAGAGGGGAGACTTTTCTTGCAGAAAAGAGCATTGAAAAAGCTGAGCAGTGGGACCCTCGGGACTGTTGGGGAGCTGAGTGAATCAGCCATGCTGCTCTGCTCCACGCTGCCGTGGCAAAACTGACTTTGCATCTAAATTAGCTAATTTAAAAGTGTCCTGGGCACCTCTGCACCATCCTTTCCTCCCTTATGTGACTGCATAAGAAAATTTAAAGGAAAAGGCAAAACACAGTCTTTCTAGAATCTACAGCCTAGTTTATCATCCATAAATACAGCACTTTTCCAGGCATTTCCTGGCTGATGCTGTTCCCCACCAAATACCCAGTGAAATCCTAGAAGTGCCATATACTAGAGCTTATTAATACAAAAATAATTGCACAGAACAGAGCAAAGAGAAAACCAGCGAGGTTGTTCCAGAAGCCTGCAAACTGGTTTTTTTTTTTTTTTTGTTATAATTTTTGCTACTATAAATCAGTATTTCCTAATCAGCAGAGCACACTGTGATGGTGAGCTGTACAAATCTCAAGAATGAGGCACAGCATCTTGTGCCTTCTAATTAGCTCTGCTGGCATAATTGACTCTGGCTGGGCACTAGAGTTGGTACAGCTGTGAGCTGACAAGGCTGTGAGGACGCAGGAGCAGGTTTAGAAGAAGAGGAGCAACAGCAGCATCACACACCTGTGAGAGGCAGGCAAGGAAGGGAAGACCCTAGGACTGAGGGAAGGATACATAGAAGAAGAGATCAGAAGAAATACAGAAGGACTGACAGGCAAAAACAAATAAGAAAGAAGGAAGTAATAGTTCTGTTGTCTGCCTAAAAGAGCAAAGAACCTCTGGTTGAAGCTGATGAAAATTGTGCATTTGTATTAACAAAGGTCCTGAACATGAAATACTTGTTAAGGATTTGGTGGTTATTTGTTTGGGTTTTTTAAGCCATTCCACAGAAACCAACTGAAATTTTTTTCCTGGTGACCTGGTCAGTTTGTCAACCTTCACTGTCAGCTTAGAAGCAGGGACATACCTTTAATGCAGGATGTGAGAACAAAGAACACAATAAGGAGTCCCAATTTGCATAAAATTAAGATAGGAAAAAACTGTGTTGTTAAGGGTACAGGTATGGATTCTTATAGATTTCCTCTAAGGGAAAAGGTATGGGTTTTCCTCTCAGCACATCCAGAGTATTCACTATAAACATACAGGGTTGTTGTTAAACAGTGTTGACATGAATATTGTATCTAATTAATTCACACATAGCATTGAGAGGGGAAATTAATACACTCCCTCTTATTTCTTCTTCTGAAATTCGATGCTTTGTCATATTCATTTTCTATTTTGCTATAACCAAATTCCTTTTTTTCTGTTTTTTTAAATAGTACTAGACGTGCTTCTAGTGAGTGACAGTGACAGTAGCAAAAAGCATTCTGCCAGCCAGCCCCTGTCCTTACCTAACAATTTGGAGGATCTTAAATTTTTGTTCATATTTTTCTTTCCCCATGAATGCCTTCACCACAAAGATGCTACCTTGCTGCTACCCGCAGGAAGATCTTCCCACCACAGCTACCACTGATGCTCCTCAGCTCCTAGTTTCTGGCCTCCTGCAGTTCCCCAGAGCAACCTCTTCATCCTCTGTAGGACTTCAAATTTAAAAGCAGTGTGTAAGCTTTCTCAACAGTGTTCACCTTTTCAGACTCGTGAGCCCGACAGACAGAAAGAAACAACCTCTGCTAAGCTTTCTCAGAGGCTGGAAGTGGGTCACTCATCCCCTCATTGGTCCCTCACCTCCCAGGGCAGCTGGAAGCAGGGCTTGGCATCACATGGGTGAGATAACACCATTGCAGAGCAGGAGCAAGTCACAGGCCTGATGCAGCATGGAGATGTCAAGGATGGTCAGGGTCTGACATAGTCTCATTAGCCAAGAGATTTGCAGCAAGCTCCCCTCTCTTTGTTTCACAGTATCCTGCCTAGGCCAAAGGTCCTTTGAGGTTTATCTAAATTACAGTGGTTCCTTCTTGTTTGCTCATTATGAACGTGTCCCAGTTGGAGTTAAAACAGATTAATGATGAGGCATGACTCTTTCCTGCAGAAACTTTGCTCTTTAGATACTATGATTTTTCTTTTTTTTTTCCTGCTTTATATTCAGTCTTCCACCAGCTTATAAAACAGAAGTGTATATCTGGGTATAGAGAGTGTGTGCTTCCTCAAATTATCTCAGTCCTGTTTTCAGCTCTGGGTACAACTGTTACCTTCCACTTCTCCAGTGAAATAGCTGTTTTTAATTAAAGAAGGCATATTTTTGCTGCAGATCAGCTATTTCATACTAAGCTCCTTCAAAACTTTTCAATGTACCATCTGGAGCTGATAATTTGCTGCTTTTTAAATTATCGATTTGTTCCAGCTCTTCCTTCTGACACATCTTGATTACCAGAAAGGAGCAAGTCCCAGTAGGTATCACTCTGATATTCTCTGTGCCGAAGAGCACTGCAAACAAATCATTTAGATTCTCAGCAATGTCTTTATCTTCTTTAATTTCTGCCTTTAATCTTCGGTGATCCAGTTTCTGAACTACCAGTTAATTATTCCTACTCTTCTGACTGACAAACCTGAAGCACTCTTATTTTATAACTTTAGTATTTTGCAGTCCACCATACTTACTTTTTATTTCCCTTTCATCTAGTCTTTACACTAATTAATAAACCAGTGTATTGGAAAACTAAGGTTAGATTTTCAGATTTTGAAGGGTTCCCTGACACTCAGCTGTTCTGATTTCCTCTTTGCTAACCCAGTATTACTGTTGTTGGCAACATACATGCCCTCCAGACTCTATTATTGTTCTTAAGTGGAATTCATGGCATCTTCCTCTACTCTTCCCTCAGGAGCTTTCTTGACAAATCCTCTCAACACAACCAAAACCCAGATGCTCTGAAATTTCAGTCACTTTTTTGTACTTTATTTCCCACTAAGCTACAGGACTGTATTACATTAATGTGTCTGCTAGCAGCTTCAGATGCAATCTTGTCTTGAATTCCTTCCTGAATATTAAGAACCAAAAATCAGGATATCAGAATGTAGGCACCTAAAAAAGGTGGCATTTTGATCTGAAGTTTCATACTGACTTATGGCTCTGGCCCAAGCTGGGAAAAAAGACACTTACTCCCTGTTTTAATACTTTCCAAAGGCAGTAATTGGACAGCATCTGGCAAACCTCGGGTGTGTAATCCATACCAGTAGCAACATGGTGCTGGAAACTGCTTGTCTGCAAAAGTGCAGTGATTAAGTGCTTTCTTCCAGACATGGAAAGGCTGCATGGGAGGGAGATCAAGCCATCATTCACCATCTCAAATAAAGCACTCAGCCACTGGCAGGGAAGCACTTCACATGGCAGGGAACTAGGAGGGAAGAGGGCACACCCTTCCACTTGTTGGGACAGGGTTCCTGGCTCAGAAAGAACTGCAAAGCTTCTGGGGTGAAAGAAGGCCTGACACTATTGGTGTTTTGGGGTCTCAGAGCAGAGAGGTCTCCTAGATTTGTGTGCTGATCCTAAGCACCTTATTTTATCCATGAGCTCAGTGCAAAATGGTCCCTAAAACAAAGTGTCTAACTTACTGTCTGGTTCCTGCTGAGACTCCTCTTCAGTATGTAGGAAGAGCTTATCTTTCTGAGACAGAGATGTGTGGGATGACGTTAAAGTTGTGGCCTGAGCCCTGAGCCATCTCCTGCCCAGAGCACTCACTCCTCAGGCCCAAGGAACATCCAGCTCCTGCCTGAAAACTTGACAGTTGTTTGGCAGAGTGAGTTGAACTGTACCTCAAGTTCACGTGAAAAGCAAAGGAATTTGAACAGACTTGCTTTGGGCTTGTTATACTCCTTCCTGAATTGTTGTTCTTTAGTGTTTTCTTCTGGTTTCCTTCTGCTGACACGCCTAAACATGGCTGGACAGCAGTTTCTCAATTGCTTCCCTACCTAGCTCATGCCAAATCATTACTCATGTAGCAAAAGCCCCCACAAAATGTCAGCTGAGCTTAAGTTATTTATTGTTAAGAAAAAAAAAAATTAGAATCCTACCACTGGCCATTGAATTGCTGTTAATGATTTAAAAAGAGAGGACTAGGAATGCAACACAACAGACATAATCTTCAAATTCTTACACCACTGGCCTTCCCAGTGGGTCTACCCCAAGGGAGGTTTGGCCATCCTCTCTCTGATGACTCTTTCCTCACCAGCCACTTCACCTCTGCCACTGGCCACGCTCGCTTCAGCCACAAAGAAATGGGTGCAACAAACTCAAACTGGCTCGCTCATAGCACAGTGGCGGCTACAATTAGGGAGGCCTTGTAACCCACCCAGACACTGGCAGGAGGTTTGCTTTTGGCCTCTCTGCCTGCATGCAGAAAGATCTTCTTTTGGTTATAACCATTCAGATAGAAAAAACCTCAGGCTGAAGAATGGGGCAATTAGATTTATATCACATACAAAACCCTGGTCACTGCCTGGTTACACATGCAGAAATACTCAGAGACAGAAGCCCTCCTGCAACTGGGGAAAGGCCTTTGATGTTCCCTTCCATTAAATATTCTTCAAGTACCCAGTCTGGTGACTTCATGTTGCTACAGTGGCTCCCAGGGCATCCACTAACCTGCTCCAGTTCCTGCCGACCTTTTCTGGCCAGATTTGAAGCCTCTGAACCAAACGAGATGAGACGATGCTAATAAAACAGCAAATCGACAGAAAACATCACCACAACCCTCTGACCTCTTGCTCTACTGAGACACTCTGGACCGAAAGAAACCCAAATGCCCTTTTACCACCTCAAATCTTCCCACCCTGAACCGCCCGCAGACCTTCGCACTCCTAGGGCCCACAGGTGCCCGGGTGCCGGCGGGAGGCGAGTGCGTCGTGTGCCGAGGCACGGGCGGGGGTGCCCGGGAGCTGCGCGCCCCTCGCCCGGCGCGCCCCGCGCTCGCCC
>VWPU01009990.1:0-17802 GCA_013398955.1 Callaeas wilsoni | reverse complement strand
GCACAGAAGGACCATTCCCTCAGTGGGATGCTCTGCCCGACACCCCAGAGTCATGGAATCATGGATCACAGGATCACAGAGCGCTCTGAGTTGGAATCATGGAATGCTTTGTGTGGGAGGGATCTTAAAGCTCATCTCATCCCACCCCTGCCATGGCAGGGACACCTTCCACTGCCCCAGGCTGCTCCAAGCCCTGTCCAGCCTTGGACACTCCCAGGGATCCAGGGGCAGCCACAGCTTCTCTGGGCACCCTGTGCCAGGGCCTGCCCACCTGCACCTTCCCAATATCCCATCTAACCCTGCTCTCTGTGCGTCTGAAGCCATTCCCAATGTCCTGTCCCTCCACACTCTTGCCCTGCATCATTCTGAGCCTGAAACCTGCTCATTAGCTCCAAGATTTTAACAGGATCTGGGTGCTGGGTGGGCAGGACACCTCGACAGCCTCCGACCTTCCTTTGAGAGCTTCCAAACTGAAGAACAATCCGTGGGGTGAAGGCTGGGGAGAGCAGCTGGGGATGGTGATTTCCTTGGAAGGGATTTCTCTGCTGGCACCGGGAGGATGGAGAGGACAGACCCAGGGGTGCAGCAGGACCCACTCAAAATGCGGGTGCTGCTTCTCTTCCCTGATCCCATCCCAAGGAGGAAAAGGGCAAATCCAGCAATACCTCTGGCTTATCAGTGACAGGACAAATTGATACCAGACTTTTAAGAGGGTGGGGAAACGTCTCTCCATAAAAAGAATCTAAATTTACCATCGTGTTAACAATTCTGTAAGAGTTTTTGGCAACTCCTAATGGAAATTTCAGGAGCAGATGGAAATATTTGGAAACGTATAGAACACATGAGCCTGCAACATCCATTTTTATTTTCTCATTGGGAGTGTGGAGTGGTTTCAGGTTGCCTTTAAATTTTATTTTTCCTTTCTTTCTTCTGGATGCTAAGAAAAGCAAGAGGGGAAGCAGGAGATGATGGATATAGGCAGGAGGGGGGTTTTTTTGGTGTTGCTCACTTGATTCCCCTGTGTGGTCTGTGACAGAGTCGAGGGAACGGCACCAGCAGGAATAACCTGGTCCCAGATTATCCGGGAGCTGGGCAGGAATGGGATGGCACCTGTGGGGTCCAAGGAGCCAATTAACCTTTTCCAGCTTAATTTGAGGTGGATTGCCTGTATCCACCTCCCAGTTGGCATGTGGGGTTTAATTAATGAGTGCAAGCACAGCCTGGGGGTTCTCTGATGGGAGATAATGACAAACTGTGCCGCGTGGCTCGGACTACCCCGATGCCCAAGGTCACAGCCTCCCTCGGAGAGGAAAAGCCACGGCCAACACTGAAAAGGTCCATCAAATATTTCCAACCCCTGTTGCCCACAGGGCAAGAAAAGCTTTCGCTTTTGAGGTGTTATAACCCATCCTAGGGCAGGGAATTTGGTGCCGTGGGAGGGGAACGAATAACAGTAACGGACACTTGCTCGCAAAAGCTGAGGGAAAAAAAGCTCCCAGTTGCCAAATTTCTGGACCTCTGCTGATCAGGAGTGATCGGGAATGAAGGAGTTTTTCCATTTCTCTGCTGTCTTAGCAGCACAAGGGCCAGCGCGTGGCCTTCACTGCTGGTCTGCTCTGGTGGATCAGGGTTTTGCGTGGGGAACTCATCTGGAAACCGAGGCGTTTTCCAAGCTGTTTACATTGTCCCGCTTCCACCGGATCTCGGCAGCTCTTGGAATATCCACCCCTAAAGCCTTTAATTAGGAGAGACTTCTGGGGCTGGTGGTCGAAGGCTTTTATTGTGCTTGGAAGGGGCCTGAGCAGAGGCCCCCGCGCCAGCAGCAGTTCCGACAGCGATCCCGGCTCCGTGCGCTCCGGGATGGGGCAGGAAAGGGAGCAGCCCGGGGAAACGGAGCTGGGTGATGACAGAGAGGCTTCTCTCACAGCCACCCGAGCAGCTGACGGGGAGAACGAGCCTCCAGCCCTCGCTGTCGCTGCGCTGGCAGCAGCACGTGCAGAGCTTCCACCGCGCCGCGCCGAGCGCGCGACGCTTCGGGAGCCGCTGCCTCTCCCGGCGCAGGACAGGGAGCAGCTCTGTGCCACCGTCCAGGTCATCTCCGCTGGCCCTCGCGTCCCCTCTGCCTCCATTAAACACTCGGCCCGTCCCCTCTCTGCTTTCCCTGCGCAAACCCTTTTTCCGCAGTGGGATTAGCGCGAGGCATTTGGGTTAGGTTTTCCTGTGTGCTGGCTGTGATGCGGGGCCCTGTCCGCCCAGACCTGCAGAAGTCGTTCAGGTCCCAAATCCCCTCTGCTGTGTCCCTTCCCAGCGGTTTCTGGGACAAAGGAACGCTGGCTGGGAGCGTGGCAGGCTCGTGCCCCTCCCAGCGCTGCAGGAGGGTGACACCGTTTGATCTTGTCACCTTTTCCTTGGCCCACGGGCAGCGGGTGCTGAGCCACAGCATCTCCAGGGTGCCGTTTCTCCCTTTGGTACCTTGTAAAACCCCCAGGAAGCATTTGGAGTGATAAATCCTAATTTTGGTGTGATCCCATGCGTGACGGGGAAGCTGTTGGGATAATTCCTTTTTTATAGGCTAGTAGTGAATAAATTGTGTTAGAATACCTGATAAATATGCAGGACACACTTGCAACTGCTCCGAGGCAGGTTGGAGCCACATGCTCGCACAACTTTACCAGCTGCTGTGTACTCCTATTTGCCCCAAATCATAACAAAACCCAAACAAACTCCAAGTTTTTTTATTCAAAACAGACATCAGATATAAAAACTGAAATTAATAGGATTCTATGGGTCGAGAATAACACATCCATGAAACCATCTAATGGCAAACATATTAAAAAAACTTCTGTTTCCTTTGCAGGCCACTTTTTATCTCTGTAACACTTGACGTGAAACCACTTGAAGATAAATGCGAAACCAACCCAAATTCATTTTATTTGCAAGCGTGAGACACCCAGGTAGGGCATGAATAATAAAAATCGGCTGGGTTTTTAAAAATTTATCAAATTTTTTAGTCAGCCAAGGAAGGGGTGTTATTCATAATGAAGGCAATTGTCTTGCCTGGACCTGTGACTCAGGACCTGGCAGTGACGCTTCTCTTCCTGCTGTCCTTCCTCTGAGCTACTTCACCTTTCTCTCCAGACCTTCTTGAGTGAGATTTTATCAGCCAAGGTTGTTCCCATCCAGCTCCGTGACCATGGAGTGAGGGCTGAGCACGGCCAGAGCGGGGCTGGGGGAGCTTCCCTGCCCTCGGCCACCATCACGGAGAAGATGCTGGGGAAATAAAACACCTCTGAGATAAGGGAGCTGAACTGGAGGGGCCACAGGGAAGGGACAAATGCCAATATTGAGCTTCAGTCCCTCTCAGACATTAAAGGGAGTTTTCCTAGCCTGGACCAGTTCCTGGTCTCTGATCCCTCTGTCCTGTCTTTCATTAAATCTGTTCCTAGAGCTGCATCAAGTCCCTCCAGTGCAGCTGTAGCTCTCCAGCCTTTTCCTCTCTCCACTTTGGTCTTCTCCTGTCAGCACAAACACTCAGGCCTACGTTCCCTCTTTTGTGCCCTGCAGAAGGTAATTCAGCAAAAGCAAAAATGGCAATTTTTAAGGCTCTCCGTGTGCTGGGATTTTTTTTCTTGCTAAGAGGGGGCCAGAGCGGGGCCAGCTCAGGAGCTCCTCCCCAGCCTGCCCCAGGGCACAGGGGACAAGTGGTGTTGGAAAACAGGCAAATGAGAAAAACCCCAAAACACGAATTCCCCCCTTCCTTGGATGTCTGGAAAACTCTGACCTGCTGGGGGGATGGAGGGAGGTTAAACACCCTCCAGGTAGTAGGGTAAGATGAGCCTCCCCAGGCTGGGGAAAATGATGCTGGGTGCTGAGTGTTTGACAAAAATCTGGCTCGAGTTACACCAAATCGTTTCCTCATCATCAGTCAAAATTACCCTTCCCTTCCTCATCCTCCTCCTCCTCCTCCTCTCCCTCCCGAAGTGCAAGAAGATGAAAAGAAGAGGGGAGGGGGACAAGAGGAGGGAAGGGACAGCTCGGGAAGTTGCGGAGCTCTGACGCCTCCCGTGCCTGTCCCGTCCGTCCTGCACGAGGGGCTTTGGGAAGTGCTGGGAGCTGAAGCCTTGCCGAGGATTCGCACCTGGCCTTTGCAGCACTGAGCTCTGGAAACACCTCGGGGAAGGTGCGACCCGGGGGCACCGTGAGGGAGGACGTGTCTGCTGTGACATGGGGCAGACTGGGACCGGCTGGTGGCACAGTGGGTCCGGCTGAGGGTGGCACAGGGCAGGGAGGGACCAGCCTGTGTGTGATGGTGCTCCAGGGATGCTGCACAGCGGGACAGACAGACAGAGCCTTCCAGGAGCCCTTTCTGCAGCTCTGCAGGAGATCCCAGAGCAATTAAAATAAAACTTTTGATCAGGCATAATTCCATCCTGTCAGAACAGTCCACTGGCAATCCGACCAAAATCCAGTGGGTTTGGCTTCTCCACATTTTCATTTTTTAAAAGGAAGCACCAGAGAGCACCACCAAGAACAGGAAGGTGTTGCATTTAGGGCACCTGCAGCGGGTTTGGGAGATGTTTTTTCAGACCCCCCATCCTTTGTTTGTCCACTCCAGTCCTTGCTCTCCACTCCAACAATTTCCCAGCCTGGTGTTCAGTGCCGAGTCCCAGGAGCACCACCATGCTTTCCTTTTAAAACTCTTATTTTATTTCCTTTTAAAAAATTTCCCTGAGGGCTGGAGAGTTTATGAACACACGCTGTAGGTGCAGTTTACAGGCCCTCATCTCCCTGGGCAGCGCTGGGCTCTCGGGAGGAGCACTCCAGAGCACACCCAGTGGGTTTTCCGCTGGCCAGGGTAATTCAAGCAGGCACGATGGAATTCTTGAAGGCACCACAGGCAATCAGGCACGTGAGCACTTACAGCAGTGATGGTGTGGAGGTTCAGCCAGCAAAACAAACCTGATCCAGTCAGCATTTAGCTGTGACTTATTAAAGATGACATTGGTTAAAACCTTGTCTGGCCGGGGCGTAAGTGAGACCAGCCAGCTCGACTGGGAAGGATCCTCCAGCAGCCCATAAAAATCAAGGTGCTCTGGGTTCTGCAGTGCGGCATCCCTGGCAGAGGGGTGAAACTCTGACCCATGGAGAAGGGGGAGTGCAGCAGGGGGTGCTCACTTCATTTCTTGCTCCAGGAAAATGTGCAGAGCTGTGTCAGGAAACCCTCGAGCGTGCACCAGGCAGTGAAATCTTTGCCAGTTTGCACTCAGTGACCAGAACCCCGGCGTTCCTCACCCCAAAGCAATTCCAGCACTCCCTGGTGCTGCCCTTTTGCTCTGGGGCTGATCCTGCCATGCAGAGGTGACCAAAATGGGAGAGTCCCCCTGGAATCTCAGAGCTGCCCAGGAACAGCATGAGAACGAGTGGCTGTGTTCTCCATCTCCACGGCAGGAGGCTCGTGGCTGCCAGTGGGTTGGGAGCAGAAACTGCAGAAAAGCAACACTCCTTTCCCAGTGCTGGGCAGAAGAGGTTTTTGGAGGATTTTTCCAGGATGCTGCCGGGCTGTGGGACAGCCACCTGTGCCTGCAGACAGGCATGTGCTGGTGGCTCAGGGCTGTGGGGAGGGCAGGGCTCACCAGTGGCTCACCAGCAGCTCCCAGCCAGACCTGCTCAGCTGTTCCCCATTAGCACTCGGGCTCCAAGGCAGCTCTGCTGCCTCACGCCACTGCCTGACCCGGCCCCACAAACCCTTTCTGTTTTTTTTTTCCTTTTGTTTGTGGAAAACCTGTGAGCAGATAAAAATTTCCTTAAATTTCTTGGCTCCTTTCACAAACCTCCTTTATTGATTGATTTATTTGTGTTTACTGTGGTGATGGAGAGGATCCCTTCCCGTTGCAGGCAGGCTGCCTGTGACCCATCCCAGGCCAGCTGGGGATTTTTCTTTCCCTTGCTCCAGTGGATGCCTGAGCGCTTCCCTCACAAACCCCAAATGGGATGAAATGCAAAAATTCAGCTTCGCCTTCTCTCCCTCGTGCTACAGACTCTGCACAGGGATCACCGTGGCTGCTGCTAATTCACGTCAAGATCTACAGGAATAACCATGGAAAATACTTGGCATGGCTCAGCCCCACACAGAACACAATTAAATATATCTCACAATTATGCTTTGTCTAAAATTATAGCCCCTTAAATACCTCGCGTGCCTCTCGCAGCTGGTGGGTCTAAATTTAGGGATTCCCTGTGAGTGGCGTGGTGGCATCACGCACTCTTGTGGGAGGGGACGTGGTGGGGACACTCAGGTCAACCTGTGGCCACAACATTTTGCTTTCCCAAATCCCTCCGGGAACTTCCACAGCTGTTCGAAGGCCCCACCGCTGTGCAGGTGTTGCACAGCCGCTGGCACAGGTGGGAATGGGATTGTGGTTCCCACTCACCCATCCCACCACTCACCCACCCATCCCACCACCCCTGGGCACGGCTCTGCCCCTGCCCAGCAGCCCCAGGGAAGGAAAGGGCTCTTTCAACTCCTTATTTCCCAGTGGGACTTTATTTTTCTTTCCACCACCTCTTGACCCTGGATGTGGAAATAACGTCCAGAGAGCTGAGAAAGTTCTCAGCATCTTCTTTCCTTCCTGCAGACATCAAAAGGGGATTGTGGGCTCCATCACGAATTACATCATGGCTGGTTTTGATCCTCTCAGCAGAGGAGACATAAATCTTCTTCCTCTTTCTTTCTCTGTTTGGGTGTCGATTCTTTCCTGTGTTCTGAAGTTTCTCAGGAGAAAATGTAAACGGGTTCCATAAGCTGATTTTCTGCCCGCAGGTTTTTACCTTGGTGATTCTTATCGTTGCTGCTGGGTGGAAAATGGACTGACGGGGTTTGAAAAGGACCAGAGAGGGGTGCGGAAGGGACAGCAGGAATTTTAACAGCCCTGATTCAGTAAACTCACGGCTGTGCTGCTGAGGTGGGGAGATGCCTCTGGCAGTTTGGTAGGGCTGGTAAGGCTGGTGTCAGCTTTTCGGCAAGGCCAGGCAGGGAAAGAAGCAGAACCAGGCTCCCCAAATAATCCCCTTCATGGACATCCCTGGGATTAGTTGGGGAAGCCTCACTAAGACTGGAAGTGCAGGGCGAAAAACCAATATTTCTGATTTTACTGCAAGGAGTGAGCCTGGGCACCCCATTCCCACAGAGCCTCCCAGTTTGGCTGTGGGGCTTCTTCCAACATCCACTGGGTGATGGAGCAGAAATGTGACCCTGGGGTCTTCTCAGGTGAGGAACACCTGGGCTAAAGGCTGTTTAATTCACATTTAAATTGCCCAAAATCTTAAGCCTCTACCTGGGAGCTCCTTTCCCAGAGGGGTCTGCTCCTACCCCTGCCTGCCCCAGGCTCCTCGCTCGGAGCTTCCTTCCCATCTCTGATGGAGGTTGGAGGACCCAGAAGGAGGGGGGAAGGTAAAAAAGGTGAATTACACACAACAGGAGTGAACAGGGCCAGATCTGCAGCTGCTGGAGCATTTCTTGAGCTGCTCCTGGAGCAAGCGAGCATCGCCCTTGTCACCAGCAGCTTCACCTCCCGTGTCCCCTTCTCTGTGCAGTGACTCCTGCCCGGACAGGCTACATTAGGACAATACTGATGGATTTGAGATGTCTTTTTAATCTGCTGGAGAAGGTACTAAATATATTCCAGGGGGGAGTTTCTCTTTTCCCATGTGCGTGTCCGTGAACTCGCTCTGCAGACAGGCCGGGCGTGTGGGCCTGGTCACCGTCACCACCATCACCGAGTCACACAATCACTGGGCTGGGAAGAGATAGTTCAGATTTTTGTGTCCAACCACTCACGCAGCACTGCCGAGGCCGCCACGACAGCGGTCCCCAAGTGCCACACCTACACCTTCTTTAAATCCCTCCGGGGACGGTGACCCCAGCGCCGCCCTCCACCCGTGCCCAGAGCTGCCGTGCAGGCTCGGCTCGGCCTCCAGCCCAGGTGTCCGGGCAGGGAACGCTGGAACCGCACGCAGCAATCCCCCTGGGGACCCCTGGGAGCACGTCCCCTGCCACAGCCCCCTGCCACAGCCCCCTGCCACGGCTCCCAGCGCTGCGCAGGGCACCGCGGAGGTGGCACTCACAGCCTGGCATCACCCTTCCCCGGGCTGCTTTCAACCACCGCAACGCAGAAATTTCAACCATTTACAGCCAGGAGCGTGGAAAAGAGGAAAAAAACCATGGGAATGGGGCGGGGGGAGGGAAGGTCATTCCAGTTTCTTCCTGCTTGCAGCCCTGCAGCTTTCGGATACAGGATATGGCTGAATGGCAGCCTCCACGCTGCATTTATTTTTAAGCCACTGATAGCTTGCGGAGTGACCTCGCCGTGCAGCAGCAGCATCAGCCAAGGAGCTGTTTTTTTCCGGCCCTTCGACGTCAGATTGCTTCCTTTGACACCTCTGAGAGCCAAAAAATGGGAAGCATTCTCTTCCCAAGGTGACTTTATTTTTTCCCCCTGTGATACTGCTGCTGGGGCTCTCTCTTGGGCTCGGGGCCTTCGAGGTGTGGATGGCACTGCCCTGGGGACACGGCCCCTGGGGACAGATGGAGGTCACTGCTTTAGGGCAGGGGTGCCCAAATTATCTGATCCTTGGGAAAAAAAATTCCCTTGGCTGGAGCCAGAGCTGGCGTGACTTCACCTCCATTTAAAAGACTCTGCAATGCACTTGTGACTTTTTTTTTTCCCCTTTTTTTTTCCTTTTCAGGGCAGCAGGGGCTTTCCAGGGTATCCCAGCTCCCATCTCCATAACCTGTTTACCGAAATCTTAGATTTAGTTTTCCAAGCTCATTCACAGCTGAGTGCAAACAACTGAGAGCTCGAGAAGCTCTGAACACCAGGAAAATGCTTCCCCCCCACTTTTTGAAAGCATAGGAAATTTTAAGCACCCTCACATAGAAACAACACTAAAATCTCCCAGGGTTTATTTGTGACTCCAGCAAATTTCTTGCTTCAGTTTGCCCGTTCCTAAACCACAGCTTTGCACTGAGCTCCTGATTACACCCCAAGTTATCAGCGTGGGGGAGATGTCTCTGCCCATTTCTCCACTGCAAACTGCAAGAGAGGTTTTTAATAGGAATAAAAAGTCGGAATTGGTTCAGCTCGAGGTGCAGGTGCAGGTCCCAGCTGCATCTTACATTCCCTGAGCAACCTGGTCTAATGGGAGGTGCCCCTGCCCTGGAACAAGATGAGCTTTAAACCTCTTCCAACCCAAACCATTCCATGATTCTCGTGATGATTCCACTAGGAAACCCCTTGGAATTCAATAGGAGGAGGCTGGCTGGAGGACACCCTCACGTGGGTGGCGAAGCTGCACAGTGTTGCTCTGCACAGACCTCCAGGGTTGTTTTGAGGCTGGAAGAAGGGGACAGCCCCAGGCTGGGACGTGGTGGGATCCCATCCCCGGCCCTGCTTTGTCTCTGCCCTGCCAGCAGGCACAACACTCTGCCTCGAGAGGGATCCTTCAAAGGCGCTTCTTCCTGCGTCACTCGCCAAGGAGAGGGCATCAGGGCTCGGATAGGGATTTCTGAGCTCAGAAATGTCAGGAGGAAGTGATGGACTCGGAGGAAATTCTTGCGACGGTCTCGGCGGAAACGGGAGATGTGAAAATACACGATGTATTTTCCTCCCACAAGCTGTGCGCTCTGTTTTTATTATCATAAACCTGGGCCCGGAGGATGTCAGCTTGTTTATTTATTTGTTTAAATGAGGTTTCGCTCCTTGTTCAAACATTCCCATGTTGGCAGCTGCTGCGCTCCGGGGCCCTGTCCTGGTTCCCAGCTCCCCTCCCATAACCAGGGACGTGCCAGCCCGGGCAGCGTCCCCGGCAAGTGGCAGATGCCAAAGACATGGGGAGAATGTGGGTGTCCCCCCCGGGGTGTCACTGAGAGCCCCTTGGGATGGCGACACCACCACATCCTCGTACACGTCACCGCAGCCTCCCCGGGCTCACGGCTCCTCTCCAAACTCTTGGAGTATGATTAAGAATATCCAGGTTTTTGGCCTGTCCCGCTGAGCCAGTGTCCCCACTAGCACTTCTGCTCAACTTGTCACCACCAGCAGCTCCTGCAAGCATGTGCTGGAGATGGGTGCCACCAGCGTCCACTTTTCTGTCCTTTTGAGGCATTGTCTGCAATAACTGCTCTGGAAAATCCCACTGCACAACTGGGCCCTGAGGGCTTTCCAAGGGCTGCTCAGGCAGTGTTGGATTTTCTAGTGGTGGCCCCTTCCACCCTGAGCTCCCCCAACACTCAGAGCTGTTCCCAGGGAGTCCGAAGGATTCCAGGAGCCCCAAGAACCCGGGCAAGGCAGCAGCACCCCCGTGCTCAGCCCAGGTCCTGCTCTCCCCACCACGGAGGTGAGGGGCAGCTCATTTATCACCTCCCAACACCGGCCAGCCCAAGACTCTTGGCTGGGGGGCTTCTCCCATGGACAAGGGGCTTGGTCCCCTGGCTGATCCCGGCCTCTCCCGCGGGGTCACTCCGGCAGGAAGCTGCTCTCGCCCCGGGGAGCCGCGGGAGATGCACCTGGGAGGAGAAGCACTTTGCTGGAGGAAGAAAACAGGATCTAAGATATAAACAACATCCTCAATGGCTCAGCAAGTGAGTCGCTCTTTCCAGAGCCTGTTTTCGAGCCACTCTTGCGTCCCCCGTGGCCCCCCCCCAGCTACAAAGTGCAATTAAACCAAGTAGGAACCACCAGAGCCCCCGGGATGGTGCTGTCCCACTGCTTCTTCTCATGATCCATCCCTGGATGGACCCAGCGAGGGCAAGTGCTGCAGAGGTGGAGGGTGAGAATAACTCCTGGCTCCTTTCCAGGGCTGGTTTGGGGCTGGAATGTGCCTGTAGGATGGGAATTCCACCTTCCAAGCCATTCATGATTAATCCAAAGCTTATTGGGGGCTGAAAGGTACCAGTGAGCACATGGGACAGAGCATCTCTTGGGAGAAAGCTGAGGCTTTCCCATAGACTCACTTGTGCTCCTTCCAGAGGATTCCTCACCAAGAAGAGAGGCTTTCTGGATTGTGCATCCAGGTGGTAGAATCTCCACGCTTCTGGAATGCATTCTCCTGTATTCTGGACTCCTTGGTCATGGCACTAAGCAGAGGGCCCCACACAGATCTGAATTTTGACTATTTTTCGACTGGAAATTTTTTTAATTTGAAAAACAAAAGCAAACAACTTAATTTTCCATCGTTTATTCCTTTTTATCTCTGCACAAAGCATGGATAACTGAGGACAGCATTCCTGGCAGTCAACGAGTCCCAATCAAAGCTGTTTCCCAAAGGGATCCCACTGGACCAGCTGGGATATGGGATCATCCCAAAGGGTTAAGCTGCTGCCCAGCACAGGAAACCTGCAGGCAGAGCCAGATTCCCAGGGAGGAAACATTCCGTTTGTTGTGGGAGAAAAGGTAAGCGAAGTGTTAACGCGATTCGCGAGCGGAGCAGAGGTCAGCGGCGTATCCTGCTGCAAACTTCCTGAGCAACCTCCGTGGAGAAAACAACAACCCCGCCATGGCATGGCATGGGATGCGACGTGGTGGGTTTGTTTTTCGCTCTGATTACCTTGGACCTACTTTCTCACCCTGGCTGGTGGCTGCGCACTCTGTCCTGCCCCAGCTCCATCTCCTCCTGCTGCTCCAGCACTGGATCCTGAATTTTTAAAATGTTTTTCTGCTGTGACTGGTTGTGTTTTTATGCCCTGGACTGGACTGGAAGGGCGGGAGAGGAGGGAAGCCAAATGAACCTTTCAGGCTCTTTGAGATGCTCAGGTGGGAGCAGGAGGAGCAGAACAGCCTCACACCAGAGCTCAGAAGGAAAATCCACCAAAACTTCCTGTATTGTCTCTTTTTGCTTCTGAATCTCAGGACATGGAGCAGAGGGCTTGGGGATAACTGTGGGAACACTCGGGGAAAACACCACTGGGACTAAAAGTTCCTCCTTGCCTTCCCCAACCAGCAAAGGGACCAAAAGCTGGGACAAAAGTCCCTAAAAAGGGAGCAAAAGTGCCTCTGCTGTTTCATCCATCCCTGATTTGCATTAAAATTAAGGTTTTTACAGTAGCTGGTGCTCTTGCAAAGAAAAAAAACAAGGTAGAAAATGCCCCATATTTTATGCCAAAATTATGTTTAGAAATAAATGGCTCAGAAGTTTCAAAGCTGAAGTGTGATGTAAATAGTTTTATTTATAGAAGCACAGGAGCAGGGGAGGGTCATGATCACCGTTAGAAGTTGGTTCATTCAGTCCAGCTTTTGTGTGTGCTTCCCTAGCAAATGTTTGGGAGAAAGAGGAGGCTCCTGGAGCTGGAAATTTTCTTTTTGAGGACACGGATCCAACGCTCAAAGAGGGCCTGCTCAGATCTCCCTTTGGGCATCTGCTCATTGCTGTGGGAGGATGATCCCAGGTGGCTGGGATGCTGGGATATGCAGCCTGTGGACACAATGGTGGGACACTGCCAGGGTGTGTCCTCCCGTCCCCCACAGCCAGGTCCTCCTGTCCCCTTTCTTTCTTCCACCTTCCCTGGGAGGGTGGTGAGGCCCTGGCACAGGTGCCCAGAGAAGCTGTGGCTGCCCCTGGGTGCCTGGAAGTGTCCAAGGCCGGGTTGGACACTGGGGCTTGGAGCAGCCTGGGACAGTGGGAGGTGTCCCTGCCTGTGGCAGGAGTGGAACTGGATGATCTTTAAGATCTCTTCCAACCCAGACCATTCCACGATTCTGTGATTCCATAGATCATCCTATGGATGATCTAAGATGGAAAGTCCAAAGATCCCAGGCCCAGCTACTCTTGAAGAGGCTCAAAGAGACTTCCAGGCTTCCCAACACCCACTGACACCCCAGCGATGGCCAGCTCCAGCAGACTGAACTGAATTGTAATTCCTTCTTTTCCCTTCCCTTGGGATCCGGCCACAAGCCTTGTCCCTGAGCCACCACCATGGGGCTTCCTGCGCCCAAGGGCTGGACAAGAGGAGAAGGAAGCTCCAGGGACGAGCTGTGGAGCCCAGGGCAGCCGTGCACGCCCGGAGCCATGCTGGGGAGCGCCACCGATGCCGTGATTGGTTTTGCTAAATTGGAATCTTATGATCCTGGGGGTGCTTACATAAAATGCCAATTAGGATGCGGTCGGCATCGTCGCGTGGAAATGTTTCCCATTATATATTGCTGTCAGCAAATGCTGGTGTGAAACCAGTTTTCAGCCCTCATGTGGCCACCACGAGGAGGTTGGGGAAAGCACTGGAGTCTCCCTCCAGGAGGATCTGTTATGCTGGTCACCCGGTGTGGGAGCAGCATCTTTCCTTTGGCACTGGGATGGATAATTTTGTGTTGGAAAGGACAATCCCGGAGGTCTGGGGGCTCCACAGGACCCACCACGGCTTTCCTGACGAGTGCCCTCAGCTCTTCTCTTCTACAAATGCTGCTTGTCGCCTCTTCCAGGCGTATTTTTCACATCATTTCTGTGAGGATAAAGTGCTGAGTCACAGGACCCAAGGAATCCTGAGCAGAAGAGCCGCAAGGGACTCCAATTTGTTAAGATGTCTGGGATGCTTCCTATTAAATAATAACAAAATGCTGCAATAATAACTTGGCAGCTCTCCGGCCCCGCCAGGCTGATGCTCAATGTGAGTTTGCCTTCCTAAAATTGCTTTAAGTGTCTCAACAAATTGCAGGGTAGGAAGGAAGGACACTTCACTCTCAGCTTTTCCCTGATGAAGCTCTTGTAGAGAGCCTCGAGAAGATGGGGAGGAGGAGAAATTCCTCCTTGAGTCGTGTTCCTGGCAATGGCCGGGGTTGTTGCATGCTGGGTTTGTGGATAAAGCAGGGACGGGTCGTGGATCCTGCGGAGCTGTGGCCTTGGCAGGGGTCACCAGATGTGCAGATGTGGGGTAGTGGCTTGTTTCACCTCCTGGGGGAGGATTACAAACCCCCCTGTGTTTGAAAAGCAAAAAGCAAAACTGCCGTCAGCATCTACTTTGCATCCCAATTTCCGGATCTCACTTAACAGTCTTCAGCAATTTTAATTTATACACCATTATGAATCATTTTTAATTTATATGTAGTTTAAAAGCCTTAAATAAGTTTGCATGGGCATATCTGTGGATGTTATTGTATTTTCTTCATTAATTAAAGAAATTTGCCTGCTGGGTCTATCAGAGCAGCTCTCCTGGCCTGGGTGGCATCAGCTGTCCCTGCACACAGGGCAGGCTCTTCACAACTCTCCAGGGCTGGGAAATCTTCCCAAAATGCTACAATTTCCCCCCTGAATTCTGGATGGTGGAAGCTGAACCAAATAAAAGATCAGTTGCGCTGTGGTGACTCCGGTACGAGTTTTGGGTTGGGTTTTTTTAATGAGCAATGCCATGCAGAGGGTTTGTTAAAATGTTTTGCAAGAGTTACTGCTTCACTTTGGAAATCCTCTGGTCGATCTGATCTGAAATTCCACAATTTCAGTCCATATTTGCCACATATTCTGCATTCCTGCTTTCCCTTCATTTTCTCCCTAAATGCCAGGGATTTTCATGCTCCCCTTGAGGTCACCCGTGTTAGTGGAACACGGATCTCCCCTCTAACAGGGAAATAGGAGAGGTTGGTTTGGCTCATCCCTGTGCAGTGAAGGCTCTAAGGACATAAAAAACCATCAGGATGAACCTATAAACAGTGGGAGGATCCCTAAACTGGGAGAGGACAAAACTGAACCTGGATGCAGTGGGGAAGTTTTTTAACTGTCAGAGCAAGAGGGACTGGAGGAACCTTCACCCACAGAAGAGGAAAATCAACCAAGTGTTAAAGGTGGAGCTGAATCCCTTTGGAAATATGTGTGCATTGGGATGGGGTGATGGGGTGTAGGGATGCACTTCCCCTGTGCATGCCTGGCCTCACAGCTGGCCCAGAAATGGTTCTAAAACCAAAAAATAAATAAATACAATAATTTACTCTGTACTAAACTGGGCTGAAATATGGTGAAGGGCAATTTACCACTGATTTAATGTGATTAGGATTTTTTTCCCCATGAGCTCATGCCTGTCTTTTTATATTATCTGGAGGATCAGTGTGGAGTCCTGAGTCAGGAAAAGAGCTCCCCTCAATCCATCCCCTTGCTTTGACTTCAGAGTGATCCATGCATGTGCTTAACATTAAGGTTCTGCTTCCAGGCTGTCCTGAATAATAGGCTCGAGTGTATTTTGAGAACTCATTTTTACTTTTTATTACAATAATAACTTCTGCAGTGACATGAATTCCAACAGGGAGCCCTGAGGAGTAACATCCCCTTCCAAATGGTTTTCCTCCTCACACTGGAATTAGAGCGCACACGAGCAGAGCAGCCCATTACAAGACAAAGCACTTTCCAGAAGGTGAATTTTTTCTCAGCCTCACAGCAGTTTCTTTACAGGCAAAAATTAATTCTATTACCAAGTCTGCTCCTGCAAATTGCAGTCAAATGGATCATTAATGAAGGAAAGCAGGGTCTCTGCTAAGGAATTCCTTCTGAAGGGTGCAGCTCTTGGAGGTGCTGAGCTCCTGGAGCTTAGCCTGGCCTTTCTTTCCTTCTTTCCTTTTCAGATTTCATGCTGGAATTCCATAAAATGATGTGTTTGCAAAGCCGTCCTGCTGCCATTCCGGCAGGATATTGCACTGCTCCCAGGGCAGAACCACCACAGGTACTAAACCTGGGATTACACTGAGCAGCCACTCCCAGGGCATATGGAGATGTCTCGTAATTCCCTCTGTGCTTAATGGGAATTGCCATCCAAGCCCTAAATAGCACTGTCAGACCATACAAGTCCTGCCCACGAGCCTCGATGGGGGGAGAGGAACAAACCCAGGCAGGGTAATAAAACCAAGGAAGGTGGAAAACAGCTTGAACTCCAAGGAAAACGCTGGGGCAAAGTCTCAGGCCCAAGGTGGGGTTGTTGGGATGTCTGTGCAGGGCCAGGAGTGGGACTTGTGTGTCCCTTCCAGCTCAGGATTTTCTGGGATCCTATGGAATGTCCATCCTCTGTTTCTCCTGGAGTTGGTTGTGGGATGGGATGAGTGGTGGCTCCCGTAGCTGTGTGAGGAGGAGAAGGGAAGGATCACATCCAACCAGGAATGCTCCTCTTCCATCCCTTCAGCTCTGCACATCCACATTCCTGCTAAGCCCTGTTGATTCATGGCAGCTTTTAGACCTTAATTAAAAAAAAAAAAAAATTCTTTAGGTGTAAGCTAAGAGGAAAAATCAAATATTTACTTTCAGGCTGATGTTTTATCTCCCAGCTCACAGCGCTCTGACGACCTGAGCCACGTCTCCCCTGCAGGAAGGAGGTGATAAACTCAGCTTACTCACACTCCCCTCTCGATGTCTTCAGGGGAGAGCAATGATGACAAGATTTCCACTTAAAACCAAGCTGCAGAAAGCAAAACGAAACTCAGACTCAGCTCGCTTTATCTGCGGTTTAAAAAAGAAACAACAACCCCCGAAAAAGCCAGTTTAAAAAAAACAACAATGGGAGAAATGAGCAATATCTGCCAAATAAAATCAGTCACTCGCTGCTCGTATTAGTCAGGGGAAGAATAAACTTTTAGATGGGCACACAGTAAAACAGCTCCCCAAGAGCAGCTGGAAAACCAGGAGTCGAGATTCCTGCTGGAGCTTGAACTGTGCTGTGATTTCCTGGGAAACAGCACCTTGCTGCAGAAGAGTACCTGAGCCCCAAGGATCTGGAAACAGGGAGTTATTTAAACCAATTCTTTGCTGCAAACTGCACAAGAGATGGAGCAATTGAGCCGGTTTGGGTGGGAGTGCAGTTTTTGGTGTCACTTCTCCCGTTTTTGGGATCCCAGCCAGGCACGTGGTGGCTGAGGCCAAGCAGGAGGTGCTGGGACTCACCTGAGGAGCCCATGGTGGTGCTGGAATGCCTCTCCTGCTGAACTTTTCCTCTTTGCCCAAAATCAGGGAGATTTCTGCACTGGAGAGCGCAGAGCAGTGACCCCTGGAGCAGCTCAGCCCCCGGCAGTGCTGAGTGTCGGGGAGGAGGAGCGGTTTGTGTGCAGGTGGGGAGGAGTTCCCGGAATTCCCAAGGAATTGTGCAAACGGTGCTTTGCAACACAAGCTTCTGGGAAATTTGTCACTGTGATGGTTGCACAGGGAGGCAGCATCCTCCAGTGCAGTTTTTGGTGTCACTTCTCCCGTTTTTGGGATCCCAGCCGGGCACGTGGTGGCTGAGGCCAAGCAGGAGGTGCTGGGACTCACCTGAGGAGCCCATGGTGGTGCTGGAGTGCCTCTCTTGCTGAACTTTTCCTCTTTGCCCAAAATCAGGGAGATTTCTGGGCTGGAGAGAGCAGAGCAGTGACCCCTGGAGCAGCTCAGAGTATTGGGGAGGAGGAGCGGTTTGTGTGCAGGTGGGGAGCAGTTCTCAGAATTCCCAAGGAATGCTCATGCAAACTGTGCTTTGCAACACAAGCTTCTGGGAAATTTGTCACTGTGATGGTTGCACAGGGAGGCAGCATCCTCCAGTGCAGTTTTTGGTGTCACTTCTCCCGTTTTTGGGATCCCAGCCGGGCATGTGGTGGCTGAGGCCAAGCAGGAGGTGCTGGGACTCACCTGAGGAGCCCATGGTGGTGCTGGAGTGCCTCTCTTGCTGAACTTTTCCTCTTTGCCCAAAATCAGGGAGATTTCTGGGCTGGAGAGAGCAGAGCAGTGACCCCTGGAGCAGCTCAGAGTATTGGGGAGGAGGAGCGGTTTGTGTGCAGGTGGGGAGCAGTTCTCAGAATTCCCAAGGAATGCTCATGC
>VWPU01009987.1:0-48552 GCA_013398955.1 Callaeas wilsoni | reverse complement strand
CGGGGCGGGGCCGAGCGGCGCTCGCTCCCCGCCGGCCCGGGCGGCAAGCGGCGGCCGCTCCATTGTTCGCGGGCGGGAGGTGTTGGTGTGGCGCAGCTGCGATCAGCGGGCGGCGCCGGGCCCACCGCTCGGCCCCGGGGCTCCGCAGTGCGGCCTGGGCTCACCGGGCACATTGAGCGCTTCCAGGGCTCCCTTTGTGCTGGGCCTGGTCGAGGGGAAGGGAAAGGTCCGGAGCTGCTGCCCCGGCCGCCCGCCCGCGCCCGGAGAGCACAGATATGCGACGGAGGGCCTTTTTTTCAGTCCGCCGGTTTGCGAAATGGTGGCATCTCTTTTATCAGAACGGGGAGATTTGTTGGGTTCCGTGAGGCTGTGCGTTATTTTTAACCTCTGTTCTTCTAAAGGATAGTTACGAGCGTGAGGGCGTAAGGGACTGAGAGGTTTCATTTCCCACACTGTTGGAGAACTTCTGGGCTTTGGTATTGGGGTCTCATTGGCGTCTCTGGGTACCTTCATGACTCGTCTGGCTTTTACCAAGTTAATGGCCAGGAGAAATATCTCTTCGAAGATGCCTTGAAAGTTAACTAGCAGAAAATCCTGGTATCGCAGACTTTGAAATTTTGCTGTGAAGCCAGAATTGACACACTTGAAAACAGCTGGGAAGTCTGAATTCCTTTTCCATTCTCTTGAAATGCTCTTCAGTGTGCCATTTTATTTGCTGGGATAATATGCATTTTGTTGTGAATGCCGAGATTAGGAAGCAATAGTCTGCTGGTTTTTCCTTTGTGTTTTCCCGAGATGCAGATGCTTTGTGGTGAGAAAGCACGGGCAAGCCTACTTCTTGTTCCAAAAGATTTTGGACTAGGGACATTTTATCTCCCTGGTACCATCGTAAGGAGTCTTTAGCTCTGGTCCATGCTTGCTTTATGTAAGGGGCAGACTTCGTATTGTCTTTCCACAGTTTTGCAACCTTTCTGTTACATACAGAATCAATATTAAGTCATGTGTATGAAATGTTATCTTCTGAGCACCGCATAAGTTGTCGCTGACAGGAGGAAGGTAAGCTCACAAGCAGTAAGCTGCATAACCAGCAGTGTTAGTGTCTCAGTTCAAGCTCAGTCACTTCGACTCAGAGAGGCAGCTAGTCTCAGTTTACCATAATGCTGTTGTTTCTCGTCACTGTTCTGAAGAGCCTTAAATCAATACCTGGCTGAAAACTGGGAGTAAGCTGGTTGAGCTAGCATTTTGGGTTGGAGGAGTGTAAGCTGTTGGTTTGGATTTACATAATTTATACTTCCCTTTCAAACCGAACAGGGCAATCAGAGTAATGTAAGGGTTTTGTCAGTTCTAACTGGAATGTCCACTTGATATTGTAGTCTTGCTTCCTGCCACAAACTTATGCATAACATTATTGCTCAGCATTTTAGGGCTGGTTGGCTGCATCCCGGAAGTGGAGGAATTTGTGGGGGAATTGAAGAGCCATCAAAGCAATTGATACACTTAATGATTACTTTATGGGAGGGGACAGGTAGTGGAAGGTCGCTGAAAGTACAGCTGTGTAGGAGGTTTTGTTTGGTGGCTGAAGATGTTAGGCAAAACTTTATAGAAAGGCAAAAAAAGTTTGATGCATGTCTTTATAATTATCACTGAGGAAACAAAAAAGCAAGTACTGTTGTTGTACACTGCCTGGGAAGAAGTTTTTCTTAAAATACAAAGTAAACTGATGTGATTTTTGTAGACGAAAATCCACATACTAATTGTTATTGTCTGCTTCTCTTTCAGATTGAAGAAAGTGAATTCTGATAGAACTCAACTTCAATAGAGGGCTTTTTTTAAAAAAAAGTTGTTCCACAGTGCATCAGAGCAAGTTACTGCTTTACTTTTGAGTGACTTACAGGTGCTTGCCTGCATTGCAATAAAGGACTCATATATTGAGCAAGACTTATTTATCTCTTCATTTTGGAGAGTCTAATAAACTGTTATTACAGTTTCTGTACTGACTTTCAAAGCTTTGAAGTCTAAAAAGACATCTTTAAAGATAAAAGCATGAGCACGGCCAGAACAGAGAACCCTGTTATAATGGGTCTATCCAGTCAGAACGGGCAGTTGAGAGGCCCTGTAAAACCCAGCGGGGGCCCAGGAGGTGGAGGCACACAAACTCAGCAACAGATGAACCAGCTGAAAAATGCCAACACAATCAATAATGGCACTCAACAGCAAGCACAGAGTATGACCACCGCTATTAAGTAAGTGTTTGTATCGACTGCCATGAAAGGAATGTTGAAAAGCTGTGTGTGTGGGAAAGCACTCTTGGCTTCCCACTTGGAAAATGTTGTCTTCTGTTGTTTTGTGACATGGGTGGTTAGAAGTGTTCTGTGATGTAGGTTACCAAAAAAAGCTGTATTTCCATGTGCGAGCTTCTCTCCAACAGTGATTGTTGTGAAAATCCAATTCGATGCTCTGCTTTTCTGAGTGTGAGCCACTGTCAGAGGTAGCCCACTGAGCATTAGAATCCTGTGGGTTTTTTCTTGTTGGAAGTGGTGCAAGGGGGAAGTATAGGAGTGGGAGGGAACTGAACTGACATTTAAGATTGGGGAGGAAATGCCACCTGACTGGTCTCAGTCTAGTTGTGTATGCTTTTCAGCTTGTTGCAGCTCTTTCTCATGGTGAGAAATGCTTTAAAGTCAGTTATCTTCTGTCACTGATCTGAAATAGTAGCACCTGATCTCCTCATTGTAATGCTCTGGCTTTAATTCATCAAAGCCTGAGCTGAGAGGATAGAGTCCCACTGTGATACCCTGCTCCCATCCAGCTAGTTTTGGAAGTGTGCTGGTTGGAATTCCTGAAAGGTGTAAAATACTTGGACGGTATGGTATTGTGTTGCTTTTCTTTTTTCTTCCATGGATCCTCCTCCCCCTGAACAGTATTGGCTTTTATTTTGTTAATTATTTGTGAAGGAAGTGCCAGCTGTCCTCAGAGAAAGCGTAATGGAACACTCAGGTTCTTAAAATCTGCCTAACTTGCCCTCACCCCCCTCCCTTTTTTTTTAAAATGTATTACGTGGTTACGGTAATGTATACTGTGAATTAAACTCATCAAAATTCACGCATAACTTCCTGGGGCTGGTGAAGAGGAGGACTTGCTCTCCTCTCTACAGTGGCTTTCAAGAGAGGATGGGTATCTAAATCTCACTGAGAGCAAATGATGTTTGATCAACAAGTGGAGTGATTGTTTACTTGGATTTTTCACCAGAAGTGTTTTTGACCTTTTCACGTTACATGGGGATTAAGAGTGGATGTTCCCTGGCCAAGAGAATTTTTCTTTTAAGTCATTGAGTATTCTCATGTGGATTTATTATAGCTGGTTTCTGTAATGTGACTAAGTCAGTGCTCAGTTTTAAATCTGTTCTACTGTTCGATTCAGTGCCCTAAAAATGGGACTTGAATCATGACTGGATAAAGATGTCACAGATTTGTTTGGCAGACGGCTGATTTTGTCTGTTTACAGTTTTCTGCCTGTTACATCCTGCTTAGCTCAGAGGAGACTTGAACTCATATGTGTAGGCGCTTTTAGCTTTGAGGAGGTGAAAATATTACATGTTCATCACTATATCTAAGAAAATAAAATCCAAAATCAAAATATTAATTATTTAAAAATCTGTTTTCATTTTATTTTGCTATAGACCTGGTGATGACTGGAAGAAGACTTTAAAACTCCCTCCAAAGGATTTGAGAATCAAAACTTCGGTAAGGATGATTGAATTGTAGGAATAAATATTAAATAAAACTTGTGGGAGAGCTTGCAGTGGTAAAATACTTGTCCTGAGCAAAGGCTAAAAAGTAGTTCATCTCCTATTGTTTTAAATGGAGAATTAATTTGTTCTCCCAACTGCTTGTGAGTGATGCTTCTCTTGGAAAGCTTAAAAATGGAGTTAACTGTGGATTTCTTACTTTATTAGTATAATAGCATGGCACAGGCAGCGTCTGTGTCGTGCAAGGCGGATGGGAAGGTATGGCTGTATACACTCAGGAGCTGTGTTTGGCTCTGAGAAAGTGAATGTTTCCTTTGCCACTGTAGGGTGTTGCATGGGTTAATGGGAACTCCTGTATAGTAATTTGTGGTCTTCCTGTACAGGCAGTTTCAGATCAATCTACAGCTGCAGGTTGTATGACCTAATCTTATGGATGTGCTTATTTTTTGATTATTCAGGACGTGACCTCCACAAAAGGAAATGAGTTTGAAGATTACTGTTTGAAACGGGAGTTGCTGATGGGAATTTTTGAAATGGGCTGGGAAAAACCATCTCCTATTCAGGTTGTTTACAGACTACTCAGATGCTGCTTTTAACTTCTATAAATGTATTGACATTCTTACACCTAAATGTCCTATACTTATGCCATCATTGGGGAAAACTGAAGCTCTGAACGAAAGAACATGGTGTCCCTTGGGAAAGGAAAGAATTTCTAACCCCCAACTAAATCACTAAGTCATTCACTGAGCGACTTACTGATGGGACTGCCTTATACTTACGGAGAAATTAAACTCGGATTTTCCTTTTCATGCTGGAGATGTTAATTTGTTAATTCTTCGTTCAGTAACATCTTTTGCATGAGTAGTCCCAGGGGTCTGTTCTATAAATTTTCCAAAACTGAGTTACCATTAGCTATGTACCTCTGGTTGTTAGAAATATAATGATGGCTTTATCACAGTGTTGGCTCTTTTTATTGTAATCTTGTGGAAGAAGAGTTATGGTGATTGTGGGAGAGAGATTAATATCTTAGCAAGTTTACTTTTCTGTGCCTCCGTCTTTCTTTTACTTCTAAGGCTTGTTCTATTAAGAACTGTTCATGTGTAAACCTCATGGGGGTGGAAGGCTGAACTCTCTTTTAATTGGTCGTTCAAGGTTTATCACTGACACAGCTCTGCCACCTTGTCTCTTTAAGGCATGAGCAAACTATGGCTTGCTTTGTTTATAAACAGAGTCGCATGATGCCACCTTTCCAAAAGGCTGAGATTTCTTTAGATGTTGCTGAAAAAGGTAGTAAAATTAAAAATACATGGGACCTGTGTTTGGATGGCTGAAGATTTTATGCGAAGTATATCACAGGAATATGGAGGTTGGAATTACATGGGCTGAGGTGGTTCTGATGTTCAGATGTAGGTGGGAATCTTTTTCCGTAGGAGGAGTTTGTTAGTGACTGTCTTTGTCTCTTCGCTTTTTTTTTTTCTCCCCAATTTTTCACTTTTTTCCTAATGTGTTAGTATGGGTTTACCTGTGGTACCTGATCCCTTTCTTATGATCAGGCAAGATAAGGACTTCTAAGTAGGATGTGTTGGGGAACTCTTTACTGATGGGTTTAACTTCTTCCTGTTGAGAGTCTGTCGTGCTTGTAGTTGCAGGATAGTAATAATAATGGTCATGAAACAGTCAGATTTCATGTGATACTGTTAGTGAGGGGAGTTAAATTTGGTCAGCCTCTTCAGTGAAACATGGTGTATGATTAATTGCTCATGCACTTTCTGTCTTTGCGTTTCAGGAGGAGAGCATCCCCATTGCTTTATCTGGTAGGGATATCTTGGCTAGAGCAAAAAATGGAACAGGCAAGAGTGGAGCCTACCTCATTCCTTTACTTGAACGGCTAGACTTAAAGAAGGACAATATACAAGGTCAGTTGAGGTGGATCTCACTTAGCTGCAGCCAGGTAATGGTGTCAGTCACTAAATAAGAGACTTGAATGTATAACTGGTTAATGAATTTAGGCAGTGTAGGTTATCTGCTTGTACTTCCAGAGGAAGCTAATGGGGAGTGGTGGAGGGGAGGTGGAATTTGCAAAGTCCCACAATTGCTTTCAAAAGCTTTAAATTGAAGGTTTGCAGACTTTTCTGTCTGTGGATGTGGAGTAATAAGCAAGCATGCTGGCTGGGATACTTATGCAATGGGAGCATCAAGGGCTGGAGAGCCCTTGCACGGAATTTGCCTTATCAAAAGCGGTTCCTAGGCCTTGCTTAGGATACCCAGAGTGGAATTGCAAAACTGTGCTTTTCATTATTTTACTTCATAAAGTCTCTGTCTCCTCTGAGGATGAGTACTTAAGATACAGGGTGTTACTAGTAACTCACAGGGATGTTTTTAACTTTTAGCAATGGTGATTGTTCCCACCCGCGAACTAGCCCTGCAGGTCAGTCAAATCTGTATCCAAGTCAGCAAACACATGGGAGGTGCCAAAGTGATGGCAACAACGGGAGGAACCAATTTGCGAGATGACATAATGAGACTTGATGATACAGGTCAGAGCACTCTTGCTACACTAAGGTTGCTGTTTCTTTGTGGCTTTCTGCTTGTTACTGTTTGCCTGTTACAGAACAGACTACAATGTCTTGTTTGCTGTTCATATACCATTGCCATTCTTTCAAAGTGTTCGTATGAAACATGGCCGTGAGTGATGGAAGGAAACACAGTTTTAATCATCTTAACCTTGTGGGATTTTTTTGTTTCTCTCTTGTTTTTCTCTCTCTCTTCTAACCTTACAGTGCATGTGGTGATAGCTACCCCTGGGAGAATTCTCGATCTCATCAAGAAAGGAGTAGCAAAAGTTGAGCATGTCCAGATGATAGTATTGGATGAGGCAAGTTGCTTACGTTAAATGTTCTGGGATTTTAACACCAAGTTAAAGGAATGATGTGTCTCAGTGAGTGTCCTTTAGGTGCACAGCAGTGATTCAAACTTGCTTAAAGACACTGTAAGGTATCCTCCATTTCTCAGTATTTTTGAGAAACTATTTTGACAGTAGGATTTTTTTGCGTGTAAATCTTTTAAGAAAACAGCCTAGGAAGATTTGCCTTTCCTGTTTTTGCTGATGCTGAGGAATAGAGTAACAGTCTATTCTGCAACAAAGGAATGCATTTCATTTGGTTTCTGTTTATGAGTCAGCTGTGCTTCCGCATAATTGTATATAAAATAGATTTATGAACATCCAATAGCGTACAGGCTTCTGAGTGAGAGAGAATATAGTTGAAAGCTCTTGGATGACTCTGGTAGGAACCCTGGTAACTGGTTTTTTTTCCTTCCCCCAAATGCGTGGCTTACCTAAAGACTGAAATCTTATGCCATTGTTTTAACTTGCTGTTTATTACTTCTGTTGTTACAGGCAGATAAGTTGCTGTCTCAAGATTTTGTTCAAATAATGGAAGACATTATTCTCACGCTACCTAAAAACAGACAGATTTTGCTCTACTCAGCCACTTTTCCTTTGAGTGTGCAGAAGTTCATGGTGAGTGATGTGTCCACGTAGGTATGGTGATGGTGGTGACATTGCGCAGGAAGGTTGTGAATGAGTGGTGCATAGCTGTTAGTGCTTGGTTTTTTAAATACATCTAAACTTCACAGGTTTAATCTAAATCAGCGTAACTCTAGGACAGAAGTTCGAAAGCAGGTTTTGACCTGCAGTTGCATTAGTGGGAAGCTTAATGGGAAGCTAGGTATATGCAGTTTTTGCCTATAAAGTGCTGTTTTCCACTTTGTGTATTAGTTACGTCATCTGTGCAGATTTGCTTCTGGAGGGTGTTCCTGTTTGGCCTGCTCAGTCATCTTGGATTTATAAGTAAACGTTTGTGAAAATTTACCCACCCTGTCTGTTTTCAACATAGCATGAAGAGTGAATGGCTAAGTAGTGCATCTTTGCCTTGGAGGAAGTGAAATGTGGCGTAGAGCGAGAACTACTTACATTGTTTTGCACGTAGATCTGCCTGCTTTATCAATATCTTTATTTTTCAGAATTCCCATTTGCAGAAACCGTATGAGATTAATCTGATGGAGGAGCTGACCTTGAAGGGAGTTACTCAGTACTATGCCTATGTTACTGAGCGTCAGAAAGTGCACTGCCTCAATACGCTCTTTTCCAGGGTAAGGAGTAGGGCTGGGTCAGGAACATACCAGAAGCTTTTTCCCTCTTGGAACCAAGAATAAGACTTTGAGTGTTTCAAAGGCAGCTTAAAGAAAACTTTTCTTTGTCAAAATGTGCTATGTATCTAAGGCTGAAAATGCATGCTTCTTGTCCTGCATCTCTGTGTTATAGAATTTTCTTAATTGTTTCCCTTCCTATACAAAAATATGTCCAATATAAATTACCAGCAGCCTACCTGCTGTGCTTTCTTTCTGGAAGGGATTTAGACATGTCTGAGATCCTTTGTTAGTAAAATGCTGCATTTACTGAGAACGCTGTTTATACGTTCAGCTCCAGATTAACCAGTCGATCATTTTCTGCAACTCCTCTCAACGGGTTGAATTGCTAGCCAAAAAGATCTCCCAGCTGGGCTATTCCTGCTTCTATATCCATGCTAAAATGAGGCAGGTGAGTATGAAGTCTATTCCAACACCACCCCAGGCTTTACTGAACAGCTGAATTAACTCTCATGCTTGCTTTAAGTTTGCGTGTTCTTCATAACCTGAAACATGTATTGCTTTGCTGTAGGTTTGGTTTTAAATACCCACTGCCAGCCTTCCCCCATCCCAGCCCTTTTTCCGGACTGTTCAGTGTATGCGGCCAGTTGGTATTTGAGTACTTCAGGTCAGGTTAAGGAGTCCTAGTGTAAGCACAAACTGCAGCCAGAAGGCACAGTTCTTACTGCTGCTGCCGCCTTGCTTTGGCAGCATGGGGAGCCAGGGTAGAGCTCACAGTGTCACTAATTCAGATGAAAAGGGGCCTGAATTAAATCACAAAAACCCGAATACATAGCCCATTGAGTGCCCTGTGTGGCTTTGCAAACAGTAATCTTGCACTGTGACTGCAGGAGAGTCTGAGAAGTTGAAGAGGTGGGTTGGATCAAGCCTCCTTTTGAAAGCTGTGGCTGGTGTACGGTGGCCAGACACATGTGGCCTTGGTGTAGCTGGTGAAAAAGGCCATTGCAGCTTTGCTGGTGCAGAAGTTTCTGTTAATTGTACAGTAGCTCACACTTCATCTAGCTTCACAGTATTAAAAGATATCAGAAGGCTGAAGTGATGCATGTGGAACAGGAGTACCTTGAAACATTTCTCTTTTTTTTTATTTTATGTGTAAACCAGTCTAGCTTGCCGCTCGTGCAACTGAGCGGTAATGCCAATGTTTGCTGGACCAGATGCAGAGCAGTAATTAATTAAGCACAAACAGAAGTGGTGGTGTTATTGAGAACAGAGAGATATGGAAGTTGGTTCCTCGATGTCAGATTTCTGTATGCTTTTGATCAGTCGGTAGATGATCTTTTGGCAGAGTGCAGCTGTGTTTTTGCAGAATGCTTCAGCTTGTTCATTCCCTCTCTAAATTTCACTTAACAATGTGTCTTGGGGTGATTCTATGACAGTACTGTATTCACCATCGCCTGCTTGATCTCTAGAATGCAGTTTGTACCTTTAAACTGCAAAGGGAGAGAGAAGCCGGGGGAATACAGTATTGTCGTAGAATCGGGCACACAGTGATATTAATCTTTGTGTGGCCCGAAGTGAGGTGTTTGTGAGAGGAGAGTCTTCACAGAAAATTGACTCATCCCACCCCTAATGCAGAATCGGTAGTGAAAAATGCTTCATACTGGAAAAGGAAGTTACTGCCAACTTCAGTTTTTAAGGGAGTGAATAAAACGTGAAATTTGGCAAGGGGAGCAGGAGAAAGACAACAGTCAAAATATCAGTTTAACTTCCTTGATGTGATTTCATGTAATTGTAACTTCAGATAGTTGTTTTCTGAGATGGTTTTGATGCCACCATAGGAGGCTTTAAAACACAGTCAGTTAATTGTCTTTGTTGAAAAGTGGGATCAAGACCTTCTAGAGTTAATTCCTTAGAATATATGTTAAGGAGTGCTAAAAAATATGTACTGGCATCTTGTTTCAACTCAGCCATTCTCTAATGAGAAGGAGGAGAAATTTCACATGATTCAGGTTGAGTGTTAGTTACCCGAATATACCTGAGAGTTGCAGCTGGTTGATTTGTGGGCTTTGGTTTTTTTGTTTCTCTTTGTTTATATGTATGTATTTCCAGGAGCACCGCAATCGTGTTTTCCATGATTTCCGAAATGGTTTGTGCCGCAATCTTGTTTGCACTGGTAAGAGTTCGTAAACATTTTCCAGTTTCTAAAATTTGTGAGAGAAAGTGCATTAGCCCAGATATTGTAGATCAATTAGCTGTAATAAACCAAAACAAGATGTTTTGGTAAGATGTCTTTGTCAAGCCTGCATGTAGCAGGGTGTAGCACTCCTTTAGGCACATGGTGTTTTGTCTTTTGTGAAGGTGTAGCTAGCCAACAAATCATTTTACTGCAATAGTGTTTTCTGTTTATTTTCACACGTGAGGGTTCCCTGAGTTGTTGGGTCGTAAACTTTATGATGTATCAGTAGAACTGTGACTATGATCATGTGAAGTTTTGCTGATTCTTTTATGTTTATAGCTCAGTTTTTCTAAATACTTCTGTAGTTTTGACTGGCTCTGTGTATGATCCGAGTTCTTTGTTGTATGGCCTGTTTGGGCAGTACCTGGCAGTGTCTGCTGTCACTACATACGTGTGGGCCATCTTAACAAAAATCGCTAGAAGCCAAATAGAAGTAGTTGAGGTAGTGGAATGTAGTTCAGGTCTCAAGTCTGTTGTGATACTGGCAATGCACAGTTCTGTGTGAAGAGATGCTTATGAAGACCTGCTCCAAAATAGTGTAACGTGGAAAAACCTAGTTTTGTGGTTATTTTTTCTGCATAGACGTGCAGAGCTGGTCGTTTTGGTTGTTCTTCTTACATTATTCGTGTTTATAATGTGTACAGAGCCAAGAGGAAGCTGTAACAGGATTGTATGTAAACTGCCTTTGATACAAGGAAGGCTTGTATCTGGAAACTGGTGCAAAGCAATGTTAATCACTGTTAATCTTTACACTCTAAATACTGTCAACGTTTGAGCTCATTGAAATTAACTTTCTTTGTGATCTGGTTTGTCTTTCAGATCTGTTTACCCGAGGTATTGATATCCAGGCTGTGAATGTGGTGATAAACTTTGATTTCCCAAAGCTGGCAGAAACTTATCTCCATCGCATTGGCAGATCAGGTGAGAGAAAAAACCCGTTTTAGGTGCAGCTGTGCTGATGACGGTGATGCTGTTTAGCCTTGAATTGGCTTTTGGTTTTTTATTACTATATTTGAGAATAACTTTAGGTAGCTTTGATTTTTCTGACAAGTTTATTTTTGGGTATCATCTCAGATGGCTGTCCTCACTGAGGATATTATCTGAATAAAGGGCTGTTCTCTTGAAACTGGCCTGAACAATCTAATGAAAAAAAAAAAAAAGGCATATCTTGCTTTCATCTCAGGAGACTTACTATTGCCCCTGTTTGCAGTTTCGGAAAATTCTATACTAAAATCTCAGCTTCAGAGTGTCTCAAGCCCAGAGATTTATGCTTTCTTCTGCATGTGTTTTGAGGTATGTTACTACTGTCCGGGAATCAGGAAAATATGCCCTGAAGAAAGTTAGTAAACAAAGGAACTCAGTGTAGTTGAACTTTGTAGTTCAGGCTTGTTCAAGAACTCTCAAAGACTTTTTGGTGGTAATTATCCTGGCACTTTGGTCAGAGCATTTTGAACCTCCCAAGTTTTCTTATTCCTACAGCACTATGAAACTCCTTACCAAAAACTGATGTGAAAGGTGTAGAAAGCTGTGGCTGGATTAGAATGATACTAACATCACAGTCTGCAGACTTTCTCTTTTTCTGTCGGCCCCTATGTTAACTCAGTTCAGTTCAGGTGTGTGATTTTTTTTTTGTCAAGGTCGCTTTGGTCATCTTGGCCTGGCCATCAACTTGATAACCTATGATGATCGATTCAACCTGAAAAGTATTGAGGAGCAGTTGGGAACTGAAATTAAACCCATACCAAGCAACATCGACAAGAGCTTGTATGTGGCAGAATACCACAGTGAACCTGTAGAAGACGAGAAACAGTAAACATGTTGGTATGTAAGTGCCTTGCTGAATATTGATGTGTTGAATGACTGGAATGTCGTCCGTGTGTCAGTGTTACCTTGGGGGAAGAGGGAAACTGATGGGATGAAAAAGCTCTGAATATGAAAACAAGGGTTTGAAATACAATGTCAGTGCAAGGAGTTCCATGGATGTGCTGAATGTAGGAAGGGAGGGATGAGTATTTTTTAGTCGTTTTAATTGAAATGCTGACCATATGCTAAGGAGACCAAAAATGGGGAAAAGAGGGAGAGGGGAATGATAATGGGAGAGGCCAGGATGGAGTACTAGTAGCCTAATGAATTCTTTCTGTAGTGCTAAGCTGAAATGAGAAATTGGTGAGGGGCAGAGAGAAAAGTAGTCCTCAAAAAGGTGAGGAGATAAAATGGATAGCTGTGAGAACAGAGCATCAACAGAAGAGTAAGCACTTCACCAAGCCAGAAGGACCAGGTTCAAGCAAAAATAAAACTCTTGGAAGTGAACGAAGTAGGGAGTGAAGCTGTAATTCATCTTTGCTGCCACTTGAGGTCGTCTGCGTAGTTTCAAAAGAAAATGATGTTTCAATATTGGAGACTCACCTGAGTGCTCCCTTTCTCATCATTGTCTCAGGAAAAGCTGCTGAGTTAAGTCCTTTTATAGAAAGATGTCTCGCCCTGGACTGCAGTCAGGCTGAATGGCTGCAGGATGATGATCTGACCTTAGTTGTCATCATGCAAGATCCATCACCGTACAGTTTGGGCTGAAAATCATTCTTTTGTATACTCTTCTCAGAGGTCATGAGTTAAAAAGACAATACCAGTGAAGCTGCTGAAATTCTTTTCAGATGACCGAAAATAAAAAAGTGGCTATAGAAGCAGACTGCTTGATAGCATTAAAATGAACCTATGATTTCCAAGGATAGCCCTAGGTGGTCAAACCAGGCTGACTTGAAAGCGTCTGCTTTGCTGGTTGAACCTTCTCTGTGTTTATGAGTAAATAGAACACAAAACAGGTAATGAATGTGGAACAGGCTCTTGAGTGGCTTCCTAGGGGGAAAGCAGTTTGCTGCTTCCTAAAGTACAAGAAACCAGGAGGTAGTCATGTTCCATAGGTACAGAAGGGCATTAGCAGGACCCCTTTCTACAACGCCGAGATAGGGATTGAGCTGTTCAATATGCCCTTTGCCTTTTGAGAGCTGTTGCATGGTTAGTGTATGTGATTCATCACTTTGTGTTCTAGTTTTGTATAGAACTGATTTAACTGTGGGTGTTGCAGTTGTTTATTTTATTGGGGTTTTTTCTGCTTGTTTTTTTTTTTTTCTTTTTTTTGGGGGGNTTTGGGGGGGAGAGAGGGGTTTGGGGTTTTTTGTTTTGTCTTTTTTGTTTGTTTTTTGGTTTGTTTTTTTTGTTTTGGTTTGGTTGTTTTGGTTTTTTGAGTTTTTTTGTTTTGGTTTGGTGGTTTGTTTTTTTTTTTGTTTTTGTTTTTTTTGTTGTTGTTGTGGTTTGGTTTGGTTTTGTTGTTTGGTGGTTTGGTTGGTTTGTTTTGGTTTTAGCGGGTGGTATTGTTGGTTTTGTTGTTGTTTTGTTTTGGTTTTTTTTTCTAGACTTTGATTACACATGCCAGAAGGTGAAGCCCTATCATCCAGATCTGTGACACATCGTTTCTTTGGGGATACCCTTCTCTTTGTGGGTTTTTCTTCGTCTTTTCATTTTGGAACTATGAAGACTAAAGAGCTCGGCCTTTTTTTCTCTTAAAATTTGGCAGCAAGGAAGAAAGAAGATAAAAGGAGGAATGTCTTTTTGTTTTTCCACTTGTTTGCACTGTGTGCTGATTGAACATTAGTTGCACTAACTGCTGGTTTTAAATTTTGTTTTCTTTGGGTGGGAGGGACAGCAAGGGAAGAAGAGAAACCCTGAAAAGAGAAGAATCTTGATGAACACGAGCTTGTCTGCTATTTCAAATTCTTTAACCATTGACTGAGTGCATTTCAACTTCTCCCTGGTTACTCATCTGTTTTTTAAGCTAAAGAGCTTGTTACTTATTCGTGCAAAGTGCCTTATGCTATGAGACCATTCAGAATATCACCTTTCCGACACAGCCCAAGGAATCAACATCTAGTTTTGGTTTCAGGTCAAAGTTCCCCTCTCTTCCCCTTCTCCTCCTTCCCATGTACTCAAGCCCAGGGCTGGGAGGTGAAATGTATTGGTTATTGGTAATACTTTTTTTTAATTTTTAAATTTTTTTTTTTAATTGGAGGAGTTGATATGCATCTGCAGTTCACCCAAACTGTAAATATCTGTATTTAAAATGAAACCAACATAAAATCTGGGCTGATTAGGTGCAGCATCATAGCTCCAGAAGGAAAGAGTAGCCTGTGATCCTTTGCAGGAGCCATAAGTAAAGCCCTGTGCTCTAGCAGAACACTAAAGACTGGTTTCCATGAGTCTTCATTAGTAGTTACAGCACTTGATAGGTAGACTTGTTTCAGAGCCATGGCCCTCTTTCTTCTGGTGCAGTGTGTCCCATAGAAAATCAGATGTGTATATTGTACAAACTTTGTAAATATGATTTTTTTTTTTCTGTTTGGGTTCATATATAACTTTTTCTTTTATGATGAAGGTTGCTGAGGTTAAAGGGATTAGACTGATTATGGGAGCAGCTAAAGATGAGAGGGGCTCAGTTTTCTGCAACACTAAACAATGAGAAGTGCTCTGACCTCTGTGAACTGCAGGCCACCACAAGTGTCCCTTGTCAGGGTGGATTTGCTCTGGTGCTGGCAACAGTCCTGTACTGCTCGTATGGAAGAGATCACTTGTGGGGCTCCAAGGCCTCCAAATCCATAGCTCAGCCTTTTGGGAGATGCTCTTCGATTTTTCCCCTTATAAACTTCAGGAACTTGACAAGCTCTGAAGGAGTCCATGACCTGTGTTCCACGATGGTGTGAGGGAAAACCAGTGGGTGTCACTGAGCAGTATATGCGTAAGGTGTGGATTTGGATTTGAAAGACCATAAAAAAACAATTTACATGCATAAACTGACAGTTCTGGAGCTTTGTGGAATTGATTCACTTCCTGCAGCACTGCATTTTCTGCCCAGAGTGGCCTCTGTGCAGAACTGTGAGCAGGTAAGGGCAAACCCCTGTTAATGTCAGAAGCTGCAGGAAGCTCCTTGCCATCTACTCTGGTTTGCCTTGAGTTGCTGTCTGTCATTTTGCATTGTATATTGCTGAAAAGTGCTTTCTGGTCAAGTAGTGTTGCTTTAAATTGTGCCCCTCCCAACATGCTTGATGTTTGGCCTGATCTACAGGCAAAAGGAGTGAGACAAATCAAAAAATTACTCTTTTCAAAATCCCTTTTAGCCTGTTAACCACCACTGTCAGGAGGCACCTGGATGAATGCAATCCCTTTTGCTCAGTCATTTATTGCATATACAGATGCTGCACTCACACCACGCTTGCTTACATTGAGGCAGGATTTAATTGTCTTAATTTCTCCCCATTTTGACCCTTTTTTTCAATTGGAGTAAAATAGTTTGGAATCACAAGGTGGACTAGCCATTCCTTTCCTTGATGATCATAAATAGAAGCCAGGTGCCTCCTGACAACAACTCTACAAGATTGAAAGGTTTTTGTGTTCGGGATGTTTTTCTTCTTTTTGTCAGCAGTGACTCCATAATTGTAGCAAATGCTGCACTAGAGTACAAACTCAAGAGCTTGGTCTCTGTGAGCCACATAGCTTACATCTGACTGGCAGGTACTAAATGTAAAGAATTTTGGGGTGCTTTTTGGGGGTGGGGGGGTGGGGAGCTTATGGGTGGTAACTTCGACCAAAAGTAAAATCTTGCTTCTGTACTGCAGCCAGCTTAGGATTTTCCAGACAGAAGAGGGATCATTTTAATGCAACAAAGACATGAAAATGTAAATAAATTTTGTATCTCACCAGGGCATGCACATGTAACAAGAACAGGATAGCGATGTCAAGTCAGGTGTGTGTGCTCTGCTTGGATTTGTGGTAGGTTAGCCTGGTGCCATGCATTGATGGTCCCTCTTGAAGCACAGAACTTTTGAAAGTATTACTTTAAAATTGGCCTCTCATTGAGGATTGGCACTTACCTAAACTATCGGGGGCACCATTTTTAGGTGGCTTCTTGTCAAGAAGGAAGCAGCCTATTTTTGGTGCTAGTAGGCTATCTCAAACAGATGTGATCTTGCAAATGGAAAGATGCTCCAGAAGACTAGGATAATCCTAGTTTTTTTTTTGTTGTTGTTTTTGTTTGTTTGTTGGGGTTTTATTTTTGTTTGTTTTTTGTTTGGGGGGGTGGTGTTTGTTTGTTTGGGGCTTTCGTTTGTTTTTTATTATTTTGGTTTGGGGTTTTCTTGGTTGTTTTGTTCCCTACCCAAGAGTAAGGAGTGTGTATAAATCGTGGCTTCCTGAGATTTCTTGTGAGCTCCAATTTTTGCTGGTCACCAGCCTTTACAGATGGATTAGTTGGAGTCTTCAGTGATGAGCCCTAGGTCAAATACTTTCTCTGACAAAGTTGATGTGAATGAGAACCTGATGTGTTCTGCATTTCGTTTTTGTTGGAAGTCTGAAAGTGTCACTCTCTGAGACTGTGAAATGCAGCTTCACAGCTGGGTGAGGTGGCTGTGAAGGAAGTAATGGAATCTTCAGCCACTCGAGAGAACCTATAGGCCAGTCTCTAGGTGTCCACTGTCAGGTGGGCACTGCAGTGGCTAGAGGCCTTTTCCCAAAGGGAGGGGGGTGGGTCGGTCTCAAATACATGTTTCAATTTCCAGAATGAGATGGGAGCATCTTTCCTTGCCCTCTGTGACTGTTTTTATGGGTAAGAACAGGGAAGCTCAACATGAATTCATGTTGTGTATATGGTGGTATCAAATCATCTCATTCTGATCTTCTGTTTATTTTTATTTGGGATAGGGGGGAGGGTGTCTGCTCCAAGGATTTAAAAATGCTTCAAACACTTCTTTCTTTACAAGTGACTGATAGGACACAAACCTGAGCAGATGGCTGTTGCCTCAGTTTCTGTAAGAGAGGTTACAGAGCTGTCATGCCACATCTCTTGAGCTGCTGTTGTGGTTCTTGCCCTGATGCTGAACTTTGTAGTGCTGCTGGGGCTGCTGGTCATTACTTCCTGAGAACAAAGAGAATTTTGTTCCCAGAGATTCCAGCAGTACAGCTGCCATGGTAGAGATTGGAGAACTGTAGTCTCTGCCGGGAGTTTTCTGCTTGCTATGAACTTCTGGTCCATCTTTTTTCAACGACAGTTTATCTTTGTAATCAGCCAGGTCTCTGGACCAAAGAGTATGCATCTGAACTTCACAAGAAGGCTTTGGCAGATTATCCTGTAGGCTTTGCTCGGTTCATCATTGCGTTGCTAAAATGCCTCTGCCTGGAAGCATTGTTAAATTCTGCTGTAGACAAGTTAGGGAGGGGTAAGGGGGGGAGGGGGGCAGGGATGTGTTTATTAAGATACAGCCTTGCTGTATTTTAACCAGTAATTTTGGGGAAGGGGTGTCAGGAGAAGAATATAGTCACTGTTGCCCTTATTGAAAGAAACTGGAACTTTTATTTCAAGAAAAGAAATTACTTGCAATTCAAGTGGAGTGTCATAATCCAGTAGACCCTAGACAAGGGGTTGATATTCTAACTGTTAACCAGCAAACAATATGGTCTAGTCCTTCAAAACAGTCAAGGGAGGGAGGGGAAAATTGGCTTTCTGTTAAATTGGCAATTGGCAAACTCTCCAGTGGAGCTCAGATTTTGTTGAGAATGTGTTTTCTCTGGTTTTGTATGTGTTGCAGCACTGACTTGTGAAGAGCTTCATGAGTTGCAAGTGCAAAAAAGATGAATGGAAAAATCCTGGTTTTGTTGATTAAACTCAATAAAAGCTCCCTGGAACTCCCATTTGTTCTGTTTTTTTCTTCTAACTGTGCTGAGTGAAAAGCATTCTGGTGTCCTTATAGAGACTCATTGTCTGCATTGGATGCAGCAAGCTTTGGAGAGAAGCCTCAAGAAAAGGAGGCATGCGATAAATGGAAAGATGCTCTCCTATGTCCATGAGAGGCATCCTTTTTCTGCACAGACCCTCCACCTGGCAGCTGTTTTTCCAGGATCTAATTCTCCACAGTTTTGTCTCCACTAGAAGACTCTGTGTGACACCTGGTTGCAGTGCCAAGTTAGCCTCGACTTTGACAATGGGAGTTTCTGCAAGGGGCCGAAGGAGCACTGCGGATCCTGTTGGGGCTGTGTTCTTGTGTCTTTTATCAAGAGTCATCCTGAGCTCTACCTTGCTGGCTGCTTGTGCTGCAGAAGATGTGTGTGCTGTGGTTCTTGTGGTTGGAAGGAGTATTTTAAAGATGCTTTAAAACTCACCAGCAAAGGAGTTGGTAAAAGGTTTAATGCAAAAGTGAAAGCAGGGAGAAGTTCAGTGGCAAGGTTCACTCTGCTGGGGCCTAGATGGTTAAAGCACACAGAGTAAAAGCAGACTACACTCAATCTAAACCCAGAATCAACCCGAAATTATCTGTGTGCAGGCTGGGGGAGACGGGGAAAAAGAGTAAGGATAGGAATGGATAAGTTGAGTCACAAGGTTAAGAGCAGACCCCCTTGCTCAACTGGGCCCTGGACTTGGACAGTGGTTTATGCATAAAGATTTAACAGCAAACTTAGCAGCACTTAATTGATTGCTTAAGTTAAACAGTTAAATTCTGTTTGAATCTTTTGTTAACTATAATAGTAACTAAGTACTTGAGATTGTAAACAACACTCTAAAGGTCCCACTTTGGGCAGTGCCCAGGGTACTGGAGCAGAGAAAGTGTACAGTTGCAATGCAACAAAGTAGTGCTTAAGTACATAAATGCTGAATGCATTCTGGTTTTGCATTGAAACTAACTTACACATGTGTCCGAAGGTATAGCTTTATTTTTAATATATTTGCTATATGGCTTTTTTTAAGTCAAGCAGCTCAATCTGTCAACACACAAACAATTAGTCATATTCTGCTGCACTCACAGCAAATACCCAGATTTCATTAGTTCTTATCCACATTTAAATGCCAAACCTTTTTGTATATACTATTAAGGCCCTGTCGGAGAGAGGCAAATTAAAAAGATTATATATTCGTTACCATAATGCAAGAATATTACTGTAAAATGACTCATTTAAGGTTGCTGACACCGTTCTGAGTTTTAAATTCTTAGCAGGCTTTGGGATATTTTTTCAACATGTATGTTCAAAATTCAATCTTTAAAATGGAATTTTTTGGCATTGCAGCTGCCCCGCGCGCCCTCCGCTCCCCGTGCGCGCTTCGCCCCCGCGCTTCGCCCCCGCGCTTCGCCCCCGCGCTTCGCCCCCGCGCTTCGCCCCCGCGCGCTCCGCTGCGGACCGAGGGGCGGGGACTCAGGTCACGTGAGGGGCGGGCGCGCGCGGCCGGCTACAACATGGCTGCCTACCTGCAGTGGCGCCGGTTCGTCTTCTTTGACAGAGAGACGGTGAGGGAGCCGTCGGGACCGGACGGGGCCGGTGCGAAGCCCTTCGCGCTGCCTCCGGGCATTGCAGTCTGCGACTCCGGCCGGGGAAGCCTCGTGTTCGGAGATATCCTGTGCGAGGCCGGGCGCCGTAGCCTGTGCGGGGCTCGGCCGAGCCGAGGCTGCGTGGCAGGCGAGTCCTGGGCGCTGTGTAGCGTGGAAATGCGGCAGCTTTCCACTCTCGGCTGTGCTTTGTTTTAAAAAAACCAACTACAAAGCTGGATGTATTGGTTCTCCGGAGTTGCTCTGCAGAAGTATTTGCTGTAGCTCTACCAGGAGTCAGCAAAAAGCATGCAATGTCTTGTATGATTGGAGTTGTGGGGCTTTTTTTTTTTTTTTCCTCTTATGTGCCTTAACTGTGATCTAAATATGGAAGGTCAGATTTGGTTTTTGCCTCGCTCGCTTCAACTCAGCAGTTTCCAAGCTTACAAGCTGAGGGTGACGCATCTGTACCAGCTGAAGCAGCACAGTATCCTAGTTTCTGTTGGTGAGGATGAAGAGGGTATTAATCCTTTGGTAAGTTAAATGACAAAGAGGGAAAATGCATTTGTGATACGGGTCTTTCTTAAAGACAATTGTGATCATCTCAGTTGCCCTTTCTTACCTTAAGTAGCTTGTTCATTCTGGATACTATAACATTTTGATACCAGGTCGTGGTCTTCTAGTACCCCATGTTGTTTTGCTTATGCCAGATCATCGTTGTTTGTAGGTGAAAGTCTGGAACCTGGAAAAACGAGATGGTGGTAATCCTCTTTGCACACGAATTTTTCCTGCAATACCAGGTAACAAGCCCACGGTTGTATCCTGCCTAACTGTCCACGAGAATCTTAATTTCATGGCTATTGGTAAGTAAAGCTGAACTGTAATAGCTTAAGAAAAATATAACCGTCCTTACTGAGAGGTAAGGAACATGAATAGATAACAAAAATCAGCATAGAACATCCTGATGATCTTTCTTCTCCCTCAGTTGTTTCATTATTCTCACAGAGATATTGTGTATCTCGTGCTATCTGAGAGCTCAAGAGATAAATGCATAAATTTAGCCTGACTGTATATTTTACACTAATAACTTTGATACTTGGAAGCACATATTTTCAGTTGATGTCTTCTTTCCCTGCCAGTTGGTAAGGCTACATATTTATTGAACTTAGTACTAAATTTAGCTTCTGTTGGTACAGGAAAAAATATGAGTTTTGTGTTACCTAATGTTACAGGGATGTTTTTTCAAGCATATTATAGAAAGGTTTTCTCAAAGAAAAAAAAGAAAATTTCCCTTTTTGGATTTAACTATTCCTTGGTAATGTTTCTTGCTTAACTCTTCTGACAGAGTAAGATGTATATTGTAGAAGAATAAGATAATAATAATGTTGTGACATTACAAGTGTTCTCAGCTGACTTGGTCCCTACGCTGAAATCAAAAAGCTTTCCCTGTGTGTATGGTGGCCTTCAGCCCTTGAACAACTCACAGAACTGGGGCTCTTGGCAAGCTGTGGAAACTGCATGTTTTACTCTCTCTTAAAAAATCTTCCTCTGGTCTTTTTTACAGTGTGTAGTGTGTTTTGAATAAGCAAGGGATGTGAAATTATAGTTACAGTTGCAGTATGGGAAGGCCATTTGTTAGACAAAATACCGACAGACTCAAACAAAATTAATCTGCACATGAAGTTTGTGTGTGGTAAGCAAGCTGACCATTGCTGAGCAGTGCTGTCCTCTGTGCAGCTGTGTGACAGCTCTGAGCTGCAACAGGAGCAGTGGGGGGAGATTTGGCGAAGATTGACTTGACATGAGAACCTGTGGCAATCCCATGGCTTTATACCATGCTGGTGAGCATGGTGGTGTCACTGACTGGAGCTTCCCTCACTTACGGTGAATAAAACTTCAGGTGTGTTGTATAAGTAAGAGTTTAGTCTGTTGGCTTCACCAGGTTTTGCAGATGGGAGCGTTGTACTTACTAAAGGAGACATCACTCGAGATCGGCACAGTAAGACCCAGATCCTGCATGAAGGCAGTTATCCGGTTACTGGCCTTGCTTTTCGACAGTCTGGCAAAACAACACACCTATTTGTGGTGACCACAGAGAACATCCAGGTGAGAAGCTAGTTGAAAAAAATGCGACTTGCAAATTCAGTTGGCTTCAGAGTCTAGTTCAGAGCGATCCCCAGACCCTTGAGTTTCTTCTGTAGTCTTATATGCTTTCAGTGAAAGACTATCCTCACCTGGAGCTGGACACTCGTGGCTGTGGATTGCGCTGTTCATCTCTCAGTGACCCCTCCCAGGATCTCCAGTTCATTGTGGCAGGAGATGAATGTGTGTACCTTTATCAACCAGACGAACGTGGCCCCTGCTTTGCCTTCGAGGGACAAAAGCTGATTGTTCACTGGTACCGGGGGTACCTCATCATTGTCTCCAAGGACCGAAAGACTTCCCCAAAGTAGGGCTCCTCAAAACAGATGAGTTCTTTTTGCTCATGCAGCTTCATGCTTTTTCTCTTTTTCCTTCTTTCACGTGAAGCTTTGCTCTTGGGGCCAGATTGTGACTTTGTCAGACATTGTTGAGGTTCATCCAGACCCATATATTTATTAACTTCCATTGTGAGAGTAGCACGGTTAAGCATGCTGAATGAGTGGGATGTTTTTCCAGTCCCATGAATTTCTCAGTGTAACAGGATTATGGAATTTGTGTATAAATACATGGTGATTTCCTCCAGGGTCCACTTAGTTTAATTGCCTAAATGAACTCTGTTTGTCTTGCTTTCTATACATCCCTAGTTTGAACAGGTATCAAGATTTCAAGTTACGTTCTTCTTGTTTTCTAAAACTTTCTTCTGCTCTCCAGGTCAGAATTTGCTGGGAACGAGGCACAGAATTCAGACAAACAAGTCCTGAATATCTATGACTTGTGCAACAAATTCATTGCATACAGCTCAATTTTCGATGATATTGTAGATGTCTTGGCAGAATGGGGTTCTCTCTATGTACTGACTAGAGATGGGAAGATCCATGTACTGCAGGAGAAGGATACACAAACCAAACTCGAGGCATGTAAATCTCTTTTCTTATTAAACTCTGCCTTATGTCTAGTAAGATTGTACTGGCTCTGCAGACTGAAAAATTGAACCATTCAGGTAAGTGAATTACATAACAAGTGATCCGATAGCTTTTCAGCATAACTAGTGTTGTAAGACAATTGGTATGTAAAAGTCCAAGCACATGTATGCACTAAGAAGAAGAAACAACTTGTTTTCCCAGTGCATTTGAACTTGTTTTATGGGGTGGTATTTCTCTCATACTGCTCTTACCATATATTTAACAGATGCTTTTCAGAAAGAACTTATTTGAAATGGCCATTAACCTGGCCAAGAGCCACCACTTGGACAGCGATGGTTTGTCAGAGATTTTCCGACAGTATGGCGATCATCTTTATAACAAGGGAAACCATGATGGAGCCATCCAGCAGTATATCCGGTAGGTGGAGGGCCTGTGGAGCTAGGATGTTGTAGTACAGATAGAAGGAACATAGGCCTTGATTTCTGTTTCACCCCAGAAATAAAAATGGTCCAAAACAAAAAAAAGTATGACTTGAGGTGAAAATTCTACCTGTACAGAGAAAGATGTCAGTGAGACTAAAAGTCTTTGAACAAGTTGCTTGAAAATCACTCTGTACACCTTAGTATAAAGTTCTTCTTTTTGATCATATTTTAACATGAATAACGTAGGCCCACTGAGATGGAGTGGGGCCTGGTAACATCATTATAAAGAAGAGATCACTCTGTGCAAGATAGATGATGCAATTAGACCATGTATGGCAGTCTTCTTGGAAAGTACTCAAACAGTTCAGTGTCAGTTTTAAAACATTTGGGTTTTTTTAAAACTAGCATGCAGAGCAGCTTTGTTTTGGGCCTTACTGAAAACTTCATGTTCAATTTTTAAAATGCCACAAAGTGTTACATTGTTGTGGAGCTGATGATCCAGAGTCCCTGACATCTGGTGAAGAGTCAGCATGTCTTTTTACCTTGACTTGCTTTAACTGTCACAGTAACTGTGCCTAAACTGCTCCATGTGGGCATAAGCATTTAAGCTGGCTCTGAGTTATGAGACCGAAATGAAGGAAAATGTAGCTTTTGTTCCTCTCTTTTTTTGGCTTCCCAGTTTCTTGTGCTCAGAGTCTAGTCTGTCTTCTCACTGCCACCTTTAAAGGAAGATTAACTCCTTGTATGCTGTCATGGTCATCCCGATCGAGGTCTTTGTATGTGCAGATGGGTGGTCTTACACCATAACTAATTGTTGCTTCTGATGCACAGCTGAGTGTTCCCAAGAGGGTTAGTGCCTGCTGAAGTTAAGGCTTCTCTATGTTCTGTTGTTAATTTCTCCATTTATTTTGATGTCATGAGTATACAACATCTTGTAACATGACTCTTCCCCTCACAGAACCATAGGGAAGCTAGAACCATCTTATGTTATTCGGAAATTCCTGGATGCTCAACGTATTCACAACCTCACTGCTTATCTACAGATGCTCCATCTGCAGTCCCTGGCCAATGCAGACCACACTACACTTCTGCTGAATTGCTATACCAAACTCAAAGACAGCTCCAAACTGGAAGAGTTCATTAAGGTGCTGGGAGGACGTGGAATCATGCTACATTTTTATGTCATCATAATAATTACAAAGGGGTAGCGGTGTGTTGTGGGTTGGACACTGGCCAAAGGCCAGTGCACTCACGAAAAATCATTCATTCATTTTCCTCTGTTACAGTTGAGCAGAGGAGGGGAAAGAATAATTTAAAAAACTTCCATGGGGTGAGATAAGGATTAAGAGAAAGCACTTTAAGGGCAAAACAGGCTCAAGACTTTAATAAAGTATAAAGAAAAATTTATTAACAGAATTAAAAGAGGGTAATGAGAACGAATATAAAGCTTTAGAACACCACCCACCACTCCCCCAGCCCTTCTTTTCTTCTCACCGACAACGCAGGGAGACAAAACCACCACATGGTGACATTGTAAATTCTCTCCTGTATGACTGTTAAGAGAGAGAATAATGAATTTACCACTCAGTACCCTGGACTTTGCCCCTTTATTTCCAAGCTCTTGCTTACATTCTCAGTTTGGTTGGTTTGCCATCTGGGTCTGGAGTGTGCTTGCTTCTGCCAGTGCAACTGGCAAGCAAATGAGACGTGGTTACACTCCTTCCTTTCTGCATGGGTGATTTTTCCCTTTCATGAGAGGTACCACGTTGTCTCTGCTCATGTTTTCCTCCTCCTACATAAATGATTACTGCTTCTAGACTGTTAGAATTTTTCTGAGGGACCATCTTTCTGCTTTTGTTCTTGGAGACGAGTGAGAGTGAAGTCCACTTCGATGTGGAAACGGCTATCAAGGTGCTTCGCCAAGCTGGTTACTATTCCCACGCTGTGTACCTGGCAGAGAAGCATGAGCATCATGAATGGTACCTCAAAATCCAGTTAGAGGACATCAAGGTGAGGAGACATAACTGCACGTGTGTTCTTACTGGGGAGAATACCAATTCTCTAGCCTCCTCTTTAGTGAGAGTATCATTTCACTGAGCATGCTGACGAGAGCAGCAGCAACAATACTTGTTGCCGTCGGTGTGTTGCCTTTCTGCTTTTGGCTTGTGTGTTAGACGTAGGTGTGGAAATCAGAAGGTCTTGTTTTCTTTCAGATGTGGCTTTTTACAGTGCCCTTTAAGAGGAGGGAGGGTGGTTAGTTGGAGATTCACCTAAACGTTTCCCCCAGGCTCTATCTAGTCTTTCTCCCTGAAGAGGAAAATGAGCAGGAATAGTGAACTGGGTGATAATTCAGAGAAAACGGTATTTGTGGCATACTCGTAGCATGTCTTCAATGCTTTCTGTCGTAACCTCAAAGGGGAGAGCAGAGGCCAATGTCCTGTGATTGTTTTGTTGTCTGTCTCCACAGAACTACCAAGAGGCTTTGCACTACATTGGAAAACTGCCCTTTGAACAGGCAGAGAGTAACATGAAGCGATATGGTAAAACCCTGATGCACCATGTCCCTAATGAGACCACTGAATTGCTGAAGATCCTTTGCACTGATTACCGTCCCTCGGGAGGTAGTGAAGGCCCTGGGATGCTGGAAGGAAAAAAGGTATGGTTCGTGTTGACTGAAAGTTGTTGCTCTGCTGTAGTTACTTTGCAGTGAGTGCTTCTGCATGCCTTGTGTTGCCAGCCTGATGTTTTAAACTCTGCTCAGGTGAGACCCCACCTGGAATACTGTGTCTAGCTCTGGAACCCTTAGCACAGAAGAGACATGGACCTTTTGGAGTGGGTCCAGAGGAGGGCTATAAAAATGATCAGAGGGATGGAACACACCTGATCTGAAGAAAGGCTGAGTGAGCTGGGATTGCCCAGTCTGGAGAAGGGAAGGCTTCAAGGAGACCTCATTGCAGCCTTTCAGTACTCAAAGGAGTTTTATAAGAAAGATGAGGACAAACTTTTTTACAGGGCCTGTTGTGGTGGTACAAGAGGTAATAGTTTTAAAGTAAAAGAGGGCAGATTTGGACTAGATAGAAAGAAGGAACTTTATATAATGAGGGCGGTGAAACGCTGAACCAGGTTGCCCAGAGAAGTGGTAGATGGCCCCATCTCTGGAAACACTCAAGCCAGGATGGATGAGGACCTGAGCAACCTGATCAAATGGACGATGTCCCAGCTCATTGCAAGGGTGTTGGACTAGACAACCTTTAAAGTGTCCCTCCCACCCAAACTATTCAATGATTCTATGAGAAGCCCCATTCTGGTGTACTGGTAGTCCTAGAGACAGGGGACCTCATAAAGCTATTGCTCAGGATTGATCCTTGATGTAGTTGGCATCCTGTATTGTGCTGTATCTGTCCTGTCTTAGACTCTAGAAATGAACATTCCTTATGGCAGGAAGGAAGCACTAGTATGGCTTAGACTGATGCGGCTGCTTGTCTTTTTCTGACTGTTTTACAGGCTAATTCAGAGGAGTTCATCCCAGTCTTTGCAAACAACTCCCGAGAACTAAAAGCTTTTCTGGAGCACATGACTGAGGTGCAGGCTGACTCTCCACAGGGTGTCTATGACACTTTACTGGAACTTCGATTGCAGAACTGGGCACATGAACAAGATGAGCAGGTTTGAGCTCCTCCAGCATTGTGTTTTGAGGGAGAGATTTGGTATCTGTGAGTCATATTTGCATTTCTGCAATGCCCTTTCCAGCTGGGCATTGACAACATGAGGCTATACATACGCTGTGCTGGACAAATAGCACAGAAATGGGAAAGCAGCCTAGTAGCTGGGAGAATATTCCCTTCAGGATGGCTGAATTTGTTTTGTTTGTATCTCATTTAAGGACAGATTGCAGACAATACAGCCTCTGCGAGCAGATGCCTTGCCCATGAAAGTATCTTTACTTGCTGCCTGTGAGGATGTTGGCTTTTTGGGCAAAGAAAATCATGTGCTGTATGCTTAAAAGGGTTAAAGAACAAGTACCAAAACTGACCTCTGTGGAAGAGCACCAAATTGTCAGGTCTTAGTGCAAAATAGTGTGTATGTGGGTGTGCCTGTGTTCCTCTTCTTGACCTCTCCCCCTTCTTTGTAGATCAAGGAGAAGTTGCACAATGAAGCCCTCACCCTTCTGAAGAGCGGAAGGTTCAAAACAGTCCTTGATAAGGCCTTGGTCTTATGTCAGATGCACAGTTTCAAGGATGGTGTTCTCTACCTCTATGAGCAGGGCAAACTGTGAGTGTTACTCTTGTCTTTAGAGTCCTGTCCTTCCCCTCCTGCCCCCACTGCAGCGATTTCTGAGCCATAAATGTCTGGTACCATCAATGGTAGTGGCCTCTTTAGTGTCTCAAGATGGGAACAGTAGATAATTGCTCTGCAGAAATGCCTCACTGTTAAAGCAAGGCAGTTATATAGAGTGAAAAAAAGACTTGTCTTTGACTTCTGTGTGAGTCTGGGGATTGCATGGCTGGGTGAAAACCTGAGGTCCCTGTAACAACTCAAAGGGTGAGATGGATTCTTGCAGCTGATGAGTCTTTCTCCCGTAGTTTCCAACAGATCATGCACTACCACATGCAGAATGAGCAGTACAAGAAGGTGATTGAGGTGTGCGAGTTGTATGGAGACCAAGAGGCTTGTCTCTGGGAACAGGCTCTTGGCTACTTTGCCCGGAAGGAGGAGAACTGCAAAGAGTATATTGCTGCAGTGCTGAAACACATCGAGAACAAGAATCTTATGCCTCCGCTGCTTGGTAATGACATGTGACACTCAGCCTCCAGCCTCCCCCACAATAAAACCCCAACCGAAGCAAAAACCAGAAAAACAAACCACAAAAGACTCCAACCCAGACTAGTTTGTAGTGCTTTCTGTAGATCAGACATTAGAAGAATCGATGAAATTGGAGCCTACCATTTGAAGTAATAACCTGCTCTACAGGGAAAAGCGATGTCAGCCATAGCTCCCTAGTTGGGGAAAAAGATCTGCAGTAGCAGTCAGATGTCTCGTACATGATTTCTGTTCTGTCAGTGTGGGGCAGTGCAGGGCATGCTGAAACTCCTGTTGTGCCTTGGTGGAGAACTAGAATCCAATCCACTACTAGATCCTTCCTTTGTCCCTTTTGGTCTGAGTTATCCAAACATGCTCTCAGTCGCCCATTTTTGGAAGAGGTCAAACCGAAAGAGAATCTTTAAGTGAGCTCTTCCAATTCAAAGAGAATGCCAGCTGTCTTTGCCTGTAAGTGGCCTGTCCCAGGAAAGCAGTCTGCCCTGGCAGTACAAGCATAGCTGCAGTTTTTGTGCTTGTCTTTAAACTAACATCTCAGTTGTTTTCAGTTGTGCAGACGCTGGCTCATAACTCCACAGCCACCTTGTCTGTGATTAAGGATTATCTTGTCAACAAGCTGCAGAAGCAAAGCCGCCAGATAGAGCAGGATGAACAGAGAATTCAAAAATACCGAGAAGAAACGACGAGGATCCGCCTGGAAATTGAAGAGCTAAAAGCAAGGTGCAGGACTGTGTGCTGTCTTGTCTAGTCCTATACAAGGATAGAACGGCTATTTTCTTTCAGTAAGGTAAGGTGTAGTTTGTCTTTCTCATACTTTTCCATCTTGTCACTCAGTCCCAAGATATTTCAGAAGACCAAGTGTAGCATTTGCACCAGTGCATTGGAGCTCCCTTCAGTCCACTTCCTGTGCGGTCATTCCTTTCACCAGCACTGCTTCGAAAGCTACTCCGAGAGTGATTCGGAATGTCCTACTTGCATGCCAGAAAATCGCAAAGTGATGGACATGATCCGAGCCCAGGAGCAGAAGAGAGATCTGCATGACCAGTTTCAGCATCAGGTAGGGTAACACTGCCTGTCTTGCCAAGTTGAAATAAATAGAGTTTAGATTCTTTTACAGACCTGTGGAGGCTGGTAGAGACAGGCAAGGCTCGAAAGTATTTTGTAAACAAGGTTATGTTAACTGAATGAGGCATTAGACCTTAGGGTGACTGTATTGTGTAAAGAGCATGAAGAGTCATTGTTGGCTCTGTGAAGGTGAAAGAGAATCTCTTCTCACCTGACCCTCAGATGGGTCTTGAGACCTCTTGGTCAGTGTGAGCTGGTCAACAGGTTGTATAGAACTAATTAGGGAGAAAGGGAGAAGAATAGTGTGAATTGGTATGGGGACAGCACCAAAATGTTGCATCTACCTTGTGTTCCCCAAGGATGAAGCGGTGAGTGTGAGAATGGGACATTAGCTGGAAAATGTTAACGCACGTGGAAACTAGAGGAGTTGAAGCGCTCACCTTCCTGCATAATTCAGTTGCTCATTACCTCCTTGGTACATGGCTCAGAAGTGGGGTTGAAACAGGAGCTGGAATGGCCAGTGTCAGAAAATATAGCAGGTTCTTCTGCTACACCCAGCCCTTGCATGGAATGAGCAAAGAGCCAGGGACCGACATGGGCTGCCCTGTCCCCTAAGCCAGAGGCTTGTTAAGTGCAGGGGGAGAAAGGAAGGGGGCTTAGAGGCAAGACGCACTGGAGGCTTTTGCTGATGCTGCCACTTTGTGTCTGGCAGCTCAAGTGTTCAAACGATGGCTTCTCAGTCGTTGCCGACTACTTTGGTCGCGGCGTCTTCAATAAGCTCACCCTGATCACGGACTTGCCTTCCGGAAAGACGGCTACTACGATCGAGGCTGGCCTGCAGCGGGAGCTGCTCATCCACACCAAGCGCAGCACCTGAGCCCAGGCCCTGTCCACACGCCCTCTCGTGTTGTACGAGGACCCCCGCTGTGTCCTCCGCCACCTGTATTTGGCTTCATCCCTTGGCCCCCAATAAACCAGAGTGGCCGGGCAGTGCCGCACCGCGGCCCTCATTGAACGGCCCGGCCGGGCGGCGCTCCAGCAGGGCGGGGGGCGGGGTCTCCGGGGCGGGGAGCGGGGACGGGTCTCCGGGGGCGGAGGGGCGGAGCTTTTCGGCGCCGAGGCTGGGGCGGGCGCGCCGAGGGCGCCGGTCACGTGGTGAGAGCGGTGGGGGCGAGGCCGCCGGTCACGTGGTGGTCGCGGGGTGCGCGGCGCCGAGGGCCAGTGGTCATGGCGGAGCCGGGGGCGGCCTCCGTGGGCCGGGGGCGAGCGGAGTCCGGCGGGGGGGCCGACAGGGCGGGCGCCGACCCGCTGCTGCCGCGGGGAGAGAACGGCGTGGACGGCAGAGCGATCCGGGTGGGCACCCGCCGGAGCCAGGTAGGCAGCGGCAGGGCTGGGGTGCGGGGAGCACTCCCGCCCGGGTACCCGCTTCGTCCCGAGCACCGCAGGGTCTGCGTGCCTCTCGGGGCTGAGGAACGGCCTGAGTTTCCCCGAGTTCGCGCATTTCAACTCCCGCCTTGGAACTCCGGGAAGAAGTTTGGAGAGCGCTTCCTTAGGAACCCAGGGGACGGTCAGCTCTGTTAGCGCTGCCGCGGTGGAGGGGCCGGGAGCGACGGCGCGGGTCTCTCCCGGGTCTGGCTGGGACTGCGCAACTGTTGCAGGGAAAACCCTCCAACGACCGCTGGGTCCCAGCCCGCTCAAAGGCCAGGGAAGGGACGTATCCAGAGACAGAGCAGGTATCTCTTACCAGCGAACTACAGCAGGGAGGAGCAGCCTTGCAAAGGGAGATAAGCGACCCTCAGGCCTTTGCGCTGAGATAATCTCGTTCCTTTTGTTAGCACGTTCTAGGAAGAATTCCGTGCTGTCACGAAGGCATTTTATGTAGACATCAGGGCAAGGGAGATAGCCGTGCGTATATGCTACCTCATGTAATAATCTGAGGCTTTTGGGGCACTTTACAAGGGGAGGCAGCTGCTTACATTCATTGTATTTGTAGAGAACTGCAGTCCTGAGAACTACACTAATTACCAAAGGGTCCTGAGCCCTTCGGTGGGAGAAAAGATGAAACTCATCTGCAGCTGCTTGAGTCCGCTGCTGCTTGCATGTGTGGAAAGATGATACACTGGTGATTGTATTTTACTTGTTTCTGGCTTTCCTATGCTTTTCTTACGTTTCTGGTTTTCTTCTTAGAATGTTCTTCATGCAGTTTACTGCTTTGAGATTTGCTTCTTGCTGTACACAATGATGTAAGCTGTTACTTTTGTGTGTGTGTGTATGTTTGTAGATCCTCTAAGTAGATCTTTGTTCTTACAGAGGATAAGTAACTTGCATTTGACACTAACTGTGGATTTTTCCAGCAGTTCAGTGAAATCCTAATGGCTTCTCCTAAAGCTTGCAGTATTGGTAAAATCCGTACTCTTAGAGAAAGTGAGAGGCTTTAACCCTAACCTTAACCCTAGTCCTGTGTGCAGTATGACTTGTTGTTTTATCACTGAGCAACAGAATAATGGTTTTGCTTACTTTTCTGCCCGCTTGCTGATGAGCGGTCATCATTCAGCAGTTGTGTTCCATGTATGTGGAACCCAGAAGCGAAAGCATGATAATCATGATCTGTAGGCTTCTGTTATAGTCACTCTCCATAACTCAATAAATTTATTGTAGTGTTTCATCAGTGGTTGCATCCCAGCAGTGCTGGACATGGGGAGATGTGGTCATGGCACTTTAGTCAATAAAATAGATTCTTCAGTGAAGTGCTCTGGTCATGATAGGAGTTCACACAGTTCAAGGAGTTTGTACCTATGAGTGATTTTACCTGAGGCAACCTATTTCTAATGCTTTTGATTTAGAGAGAATGTACTGGTCATGCGTGCCTGGCTGCCGAAGAATGGCAAAACCTCCTTAGCTACTGTATGGACAATGGGCTCCTTCTTTAGGACTTTGTTTTCTGCTTCCTTATAGCTGGCCCGGATTCAGACTGACAGTGTAGTTCTGATGCTCCGTGAGCTATACCCTGACCTCCGCTTTGAGATTGGTAAGTTTTTTTTGGATGTTGCCCTGGGGGAGATTGCAGCAGGAGCCAGTGAGTTATCTTTGCATGCAAGAGATGTGTGTAGAGTCAGGAGGAGTAGGTCTGTCTAAGCTTTTCTAAGAGTGCCATCTGAATTCAGTTCAGTTGTGTGGCTGAGCAACTCAGCTGAGTTGCTGTGCTGCTGCTGGTTTCTTCTAGGAGAGAAAGATGGATTTCATGAGCTCTTGATGATTTAAGTGCTGAGTATGCGATGGAGATGGTGTTGTGTTGCTCCATTTGCAAACCTGGTATTCTGGCTGCGCCCCACTGCGCGTTAGGGGCATTTTCTTGCCTAGGGCTCATTGCTTTCAACAGGAGTAACAGGAGCTCAGCCTTGCACTGAGGAGAACTGCTTTGTACGTGTTCACTGGCACTCCAGAGACAGACTGGGGCAGTTTCCATTGGGTCAGCTCTTCCCCAAACCTGCCCTCTTTCCCCTTCCTTTTGTTTTTGAGGACAGTGAAAGAAGTCTCAATTTCACTTGTCTTGAGTGCAGTGCATTTCTAGAAGTGAGCTGCTCTTGTATTGAGTCTGAGTCAGTGATCACACAGTAGTGTGTGACTGCTCATGGTATTTTGCATAGATATTTTCAGCCTAAGCCCAGTGCTTTTATCAGGCCTCATGTTTTATCTGTACTGTCTCTGAGCAGTGGCCATGTCAACAACTGGGGACAAGATCTTAGATACAGCACTTTCCAAGGTAAAGGATCTGTTCTTCCTTTATTCAAGAACTAATTGTATTTATGTTATATTGGCTGATGCTTCTTTTGTGACTCATGTTCTTCCATTTATGTGTAGATTGGAGAGAAGAGCCTCTTCACCAAAGAGTTGGAAAATGCACTTGAAAGAAATGAGTAAGAGCTTATTGTTTTGTCTTTCTGCTTGGCATTTGGTGCTCTTGGGACATATTTGGCTTGCTGCATAGGTGATCTACTTTCCTTCAGTTCTGGTACCTCTTGGGCTAAAAAAAAGTAATCCTTTGATAAGTCACTGTCTTTTTTTTTCTCCTTTTTTTCTATCTACCCTGGGCTCAGGACATGTATTTTGAAGTGGGGTTATTGTGTCACTTGATCTGCCTCAGTTAGGTTTTATTCTGTGATTTGTGTATTACATGCTGTAATAGACAGGGAGGATGTAATCTCGTATGATACTTGCTTATGAATATATTTTTTAAAAAATACTTTTCTTGTTGGTGGTAATGTATTACAAAACAGATTTATTGTTATCCTGTTAACATTTATTAACATATGCAAACTAAATGTGCAGGAGAATTTGGCATGGGCAAATTGTGCTGTGTTCTATGCAACTTCTCTCTACAAAATACAGTTCAGGTGCCTGAGCAGAGAGAGATTAGTGCTGGTTTTGTGGGTTTGGGGTGTTGGGGGATTTTTGTTGTTATTTAATCTCTCTTTGTTTTCAATTTTCTGAGGAGGGTTTCAGTGGTGCCTTAAAGTATTTTTAAAAACAAAGGTATTCTTCTGCATCTCGGCCACATAGTTACATCATACAGCATTTTCACTGAAGTTGGTGAAAAAATACTGGAGACTCAAGTGTTTACAATTATGCTCAGTTCGTGTGTGACAAAGCAGGTAGCCTGTAGTTTGGCTTGCTGTTACTTAAAGTTTGAAGCATAATACCAACCCACATACTGATGCATTTTGGTACAGTGAGTCTCTCCGTGTGAACATCTCCAGCATCTTCCCTTCATTCAATCTAATTGTTTGTTAAGTGTCTTTCGTTGCTGGGTAAGGGGAAAAGAGACACAGAGAAAGGCAAAATAGCTTTTTAGGAGTAACACAAAAACTCTGTAGTAATCCTGGCCTATGGAATCCTGAAATTCTTCTCCCTTCTCCAAATTAATTCCCAGAGTGGGTTCAAACTTTTCTGTTTGATCTGGTAGATCGCCACATGAGCTCCACCATCTGTTCTCTGATTACTATCCTCTAATTTTTAGAGTTGACCTTGTGGTTCACTCTCTGAAGGACCTGCCAACTTCTCTTCCTCCTGGCTTTACCATCGGCGCTGTCTGCAAGTAAGTGTGGACACGAGGTTTGATTCTCTGAGGGTCTTGCATTTTATGGTGTTGGTAAAGGAGAGCAAAGGCAGCGTAAGTCTTTTTAGGTGTTCAGAGTTTCCTGTGATTAATCTCCAGAACAGTGGAAGCTCTAGTGGAACACCAGGGCTGCCCTAGTGTTCCATAGCAAGCAGGTGTTCTGAAAATTCTTGCTCGTACAGTGATGATGGAGTGTTTTGGAGACAGAGGCAGTTCTTCCAGGAAATGATAGCAGAACTGTTGAGCTTAACAGCCTTGCCGTAAGTGATGTGTTGGGCATTCTGCACTTGCATTATTTTGCAGAAGGGAAAACCCACTTGACGCTGTTGTCTTTCATCCCAAAAACTGCGGAAAAACTCTGAGCCTCCTTGCGGAAAAGAGGTGAGTGGGAGAAGAAGGGGAAGACAGGTGTAAAAACAGAAGGGGTCGGTTGGTTGATACTTTCCATTGGCAAGTCAGTCAGCTCATTGCTTTCTTCTGTAGTGGTTTTACACTGCCTTTTGTGAGCATTCCGCAGACATTAACCCGGACCCACGTGCTGGAAAGACGAACGCTGTCTCATGGGAGTGCTGCGTACTGAGTGAGGTTCATCTCTCAAGCCACCCTTGAGTGGCGGTGCTTTCTCAAGTTAGAACCTTTCTTGCCACGATCTCTCGAGTGAATTCCTGCTCCTTGGTATTGTGCCTACTGCTGGGGAATGCATACAATGCAGACAGGGTGTCTGGTAAAGGATTTTGACTCATGGACCTGAATTATGCTTTTGTTCTCACTCAGCCAGTTGTCATTTCTTTCTTGCTTTTTTGGCATCACTTTCTTGTGGTTTCTCCATTTTTAGTGACCTGTATTTTCATAGAGGTTATTGGAATCTTTTGTCTGAGACAGATGAGTGAAATTACTCAGATTCAGGTAGCTGTTAGATTTTTTTTTTTTTAAAATACCTTGAAGTGAAAGAAATAAACTAGCCGTGGCACAAAGACTTGTGCTTCTGTGCACTTGGATAGCAGGAAAATCACATCTGGTTTAGGTTTCTGGTTACCAAGAGGAGGAAGCAGAAGGGCACATCATGATTTCTTCAGTGTCATGACCAGTGACAGGACTCAAGGAAACTGCATGAAGCTGAATCAGAGGAGATTTGGGTTGGATATTGGGAAAAGGTTCGTCACCCAGAGGGTGGTTCAGCACTGGAACAGGCTCCCGAGGGAAGTGGTCACAGCATCAAGCCTGACAGAGCTCAAGGAGTATTTGGACAATGCTCTCAGGCACATGGTGGGATTCTTGGGGTGTCCTGCACAGTTCCAACAGGAGTTGGAACTCAGTGATGCTGATGGGTCCCTTCCAAATCAGCATATCATATGATTCTATGAGAAGAAGTGAACAGCATGTATCTCGAGAAAGGAAATGCTCAGACTCGCAGTTTTCTCTGGTTTCCACTTTATATACTCTAAGGTCCTCTGGTTACTGGATTTCTGTCTTTGATGAAGTTCCTCCATTTTAGTCACTTCATCACTTAGTTGTCTGTCTTTGTGTGGCTCATTTTGGGGCAGCAGAGTCTTTTTTCTGCAAAAAACATTGTCTTTCAATGAGGTTTCATCAGTCCTTGACAGTGGCTAGGGATTGCTCCCCAGAAACATATCCTGTAAATTTGCTCCTTGGGAGTTGCTTCAGATACGCTTTATGCTAAACTTCACAGAGTGGTTTTCTTTCTTCTAAGGAGATACAAATCACTGACCAGTTTTTAGATCTTCATTTCAATTTAAAAAAAAAAAAAAAAAGTTACCATTTGTTTCCTTGAAACTTCTGTCATATATCTGGCTGGAGATAATTGTTAGGAGTGTTCTGGAGTTCAGTGATTATATTTTTCCCTGCAGTGTGATTGGAACCAGTTCACTTCGGAGAGCAGCTCAGCTCAAGAAGAAGTTCCCTCATTTAGAATTCAGGGATATTGTATCCTTTCCTGGCAAGCTGTGGGAGCTGGGTGAAGCTGCAAACAGGAAAGTACAACTTTGTGTAAAATCTAGATTCGAGGCTAATTTGTACCACCTGACTTAGAAGAACAAACTGCTTCTTCAAAGGCTGCTCTCCGCTGCCCTGTTCTGAGGGGGAGGTAGCACTGTAGCCATCTTGTCCTCTGCTTTCTCATGAGGCTGTGAAGAAGCAGCCAGCCTTGATCTAGCTGGGGTTCAGTGTACAGATGAATTGTATGTTATGCAGTGTTTGAAAAACTGCATGACGGTGCCTCCTATGGGGCATGTGACCAAATGTTGCTGGGTTTCTGGTAACCCTGGATGCGCTTTGCACCACTAGATCGATGTGGGTGGCTGAACTACTGAGAAAAGGCATTGTTGCTTCAGTCCTAAGTGCAGAGTTCTTTGCAGTGCAAAAGGAGTTGGGTGCTAATAGTGTACTTCAGTGGTGTGCCTATCTTTGTAGTCTCAGTGCTTGAATTAATACTCCATAATACTTGGCAAAATTCTATTTTAGGAAACAGTTTTCCATATGTAGCACTTCTTTCAGGACAGTACTGACATTCTCATTTGGAGACTGTTGGATTCTGTACAGTCTGTAAAGACTCAAGTGGTCGTAGGACTATTTGCCTGCTGTTTCTATGCTTGCTTAATCACTTCTACAGAGAGGAAACTTAAATACCCGTTTAAAGAAACTAGATGAGAAGGAAGACTTCAGTGCCATCATCCTGGCTGCTGCTGGGCTGAAGAGAATGGGCTGGGAAAATCGCATTGGCCAGGTGAGGCGCGGCAAAGCAGAAAATACCGTTCTCTGTTGAACTATCAACTGTTTGCCTTTCGGACCTTTTGGTTGTCCTGTCCAAGATAAGCATGCAATCTCCTGACTCCATTGCCATGTTAGCTTTGAATTGAGGCACTTCAGGAAGGAGTGGTTGGGTTTTTTGGTTAGTTGCTTTTTTTCCTTCATACAGAAATTTTTCATGTTCAGCTTTCCATGGTTCAGTAACAGTTTGTAATCTGATCGTCTCCTAGCACTTCACAGCACTCGTGTCTAGCAACGCAGCAATGTACAAGACTGAGATTTTAGTGATTAGCTAATTCACAAAGTGTTACACTCCAGTTGATGGAAAGTGCATTATCTCACTTTTGTGGTGGAAACACTGAGGCATGGGAAGGGAGTGGTGATATTTCTTTGGTCTGACATAAAGTCAGTTGGTATTAGAGACAGGAATCTGGCTCTTGTTTCCTATATTGTGAACAGTGCAACTTGAGTTAACTCTTGATTTTACTTTCTTCCAGCTCCTGGGCCCTGAAGATTGTCTGTATGCTGTTGGACAGGTACTTTTGTTCCTTAAGCCATGCTTAAAGGGCACTGAAAGCCAGCAGCAGTATGATATATCTGAGTAGTTAACTGTGCTGAAGACTTCTCATGTCTTGGTTACCAGAAAAGTCCTTGTATCTCCTTTGTTGGCTGTTACAGTGTTTTAGGCACAGCTTGTTAGAAGAATGGGAGTCTGCTCTCCTACCCAGTGTGTTAGGGGCTCATTCCTATCAGTAACAGAAGAACGGTAAATGGGAAAGGTAATGCATGCACAGCTACGGTGGGGCAACACAGGAGATACGGGGCAGGTTCTGGCAGGGTCAGTATTACGCTGCACCGGGATAACTGTGCAAAGCCACTGCAGTGTCTTTGCTCCGTGATGCCCCCTCCTTTGTGCATGGCGTCCTGACTCCTGCAGGGTGCAGCTGAAACACCTGTCTTGGAGCACATTCTTAGTGCTCCTGGTTTTAGGTGGGCAAACTGTTCCAGTCCGTGCTGGCTGCATGGCTGAGTTTACGCAGGATTGCCCTGCTAGCGTCAACCTTACTAAACCAGAGCTGGTGATCCATTCATGACGAATCTGCACGTGCAGTCCGAGAAAGTGATTTTGATCATGCATTTGTCAAGTACTGTGCAGAGTTCTGAAACGGTTTGAGGTGGCAGCATGATCTTTAACACTTGGCTGATTAAGTCCTGATCTGTTTACAGCAGCTACTGTAAGACAACCCTGCAGCCAGTGGAGTGTATCGTAATTCATTTCTGCAAACATAGCTCCCTTAGTGAAAAGGGTCTGAGCCTCTGAGTTCTGTTTTGTGATCAGTGCCAAGTACACATGCAGATGCATGAAGTTCAAGAATTAGTATATTCTGTTGTGTGTTTCTTCTTCTAGGGTGCCTTAGCAGTGGAAGTTCGTGCCAAAGACCAAGAGATACTGAATATGGTATCTGCCCTGCACGATGCAGACACCGTGTTGTGCTGCATTGCTGAGAGAGCCTTTATGAAACGTTTGGTAGGTCTGGCACCCTTGTTCTGCCTGCAGCAGTAAATACTGATCTACTGCTTGATGCCATAATATGGGAAATCTGTTACACTTCTCTAAAACTGTAAAGGAGAGTACTTTTGAATCAAAAAGGGCTGGAAGAGTGATGGGCAGGGTTGTGTGCACCTAAACTTTTCAGAGGCTTCTGCTTTGAATGTGTTGGGTAGGAGCCTCAGTGTCAGCTGCTTTGTGTTTTATTTAGGAGGGTGGATGTAGTGTCCCTGTTGCTGTCAACACCCTGCTGAAGGATGGCCAGGTGAGGAGTACTTTGTATTTTTCACAGATTATTTCTGAAAACCTATTCCAAGTGTGTGCATGTTCCCATTCCTTTTCCTGAAAATAATTTCAGCAGGTATCTTTATAGCCAGCTAGGGCAGATAGTCTCCTGACTTGACCCTTCTGTGTTTGTGTCCAAAGCAGTAGTACAGGAATGGGTCTGGCTACTGAGGCTGTCTTTCAGAAGATTCCCTTATAATATATACCAGACTCCTCCCTCCACCCCCGCTGCTTATTTCTTGTTGTCCTGAGATCTGAAAGTGTTGCTTCTGACCGTACCAAACCTGTTTTTAGACAGTGGAGTGCAATTAAGGAGGTGGGAAACTAGAAAAAAAACCTCAGCCTTTTTTTTGAGAAGTCACATCTTCCCTAACAGGGATTACTTTTCTTATACTTGTATTGTACCACTATTCATGCTGATCCCACTGCATGACAAAAGCCTTCCCCTCCAGACTTAGCTTTGTATACTGGGTGGGTTTTTTTAAAGAGGGGGTAGTTGTCTGCTTGTTTGTTTGTTAGTTAATGTGGCATTAATCTGTGCTGTGTATTTTCCCAAGTTGTATTTGACAGGAGCAGTCTACAGCTTGGATGGATCTGATAGCCTAAAGGAGACCATGCAGACCAGTGTTAGTTATCCCCATCAGGTACATGAACCATGGTGGCTTCAAAATTCAAACCTGAAGCTAAATGACAAAAACCAGACCTTTAGTAACAGATTACGTTTGGTCTGGTTTCTTGTAAGCTGTAACAGCACACTGTTCTTGAGGCTCCTCAGACTAGATTTTACCCTGTTTCATGGGTGTCTTAATTCCTTGCCCACTGTTTTCCTTCTGCCTTACTTTGAGGTGTTTATATTTGCAGAATGAAGACGGACCGAATGATGACGTGCAGCATGTTGGCATCACAGCCAAGAACGTTCCTGGTGAGGCCCAGGAAGCTGCAGAGAACCTGGGTGTTGAACTAGCTAGTTTACTTTTGAACAAGGGAGCAAAGCATATCCTGAGTGTGGCAAGGCAGCTCAATGAAGCCCGCTGAACCTGGGGTGTGGCCAGCAGGACTGCTACCACTCTAGCTACAAGTCTTTGCAGCTACATCATGATCCTCTGGAGGGATTTATTTCAACATTCACACCAGTCTTACCTGACGTTTGGGTGCAAAAAACCTGAAATATGAAGTTAACTAACTTGATTAGTTTCTGCTCTTCAGAGTTTTCATCCCTCCACATTTCTCTAAATTGTTAAGTGTCTCTCTGTAGTATTGTTAACAATTTTTGTAGCTAGGAAGTGAAAAGAAAAAATTTGAAATAAAATAAAAGCCTTTAATGTTCAATTCCATTTAGGAGCAAAGTGCTCATTAGGTTATAATTGGAGACTCAGCTGTGCTGAGTGCTTTCAGGAGTCATTATTTGGGCCTTTTCACTCACTGGATCACTGAAGGCTCCCATTAGGTTCCTGATACCATGTTCCTTACAGTAAAGTAGCAGAGATGCTACATTCACGCTTGGTCTTAGTTAAGGTAAATGAAGTTCACTGCTATCAGGTAGATGCAGATTTGCCAGTTGGCCAGTATTAAATTAGGGAGCGGACAGCCGTTTCGGTTTTCCTTTTATGTTTGTCCACAAAGGTCACGAGAGCCAGTTTATCTAGACTAGCCAGTGAAGGGGGAGCTGAAGCAGAAGCACACATTTCAGTTACTGAGGCTTCCCGCACTTGCTACTATGTCAGCATCCTCTCTGCAGGGTTTGAGTGTTACACTGCCTTGTAGAAGCACTGAAACAGCACCATGTTGGGGTCCTGTTTTGTAAATAAAACTGCTTTATTTTCTAGGCAACGTCCACTGAATCTAAGAGAGGTAAGTAAGAGTTAAATTAACGGGTCCTTGCGGAGCAGCTCTCGCGCTCAGTGTTTGACTGGCCTCGGGCCGCTTCCTGCCCACCCCCCCACCCTCTCCGCAGCCACGGCCGGCCACGCCTCTCGCCCCCTTCCCTCCTCCCGCCTCCTCCGCGGATCGCAGCTCTCCTGGTGAGCAATGGGGTGGCCCTGAAAAGGGCCTTTGAGTGGTGCCGGGAGGGCCGGCAGGCCTAGTACTCCTGCGACTGCTGCCCGCTGCCCCTCTTGCTCGCCTTCTTGGGCAGCAGCACGGCCTGGATGTTGGGCAGCACGCCGCCCTGCGCGATCGTCACCCCGCCCAGCAGCTTGTTGAGCTCTTCGTCGTTGCGCACCGCTAGCTGCAGGTGACGGGGGATGATGCGCGTCTTCTTGTTGTCGCGTGCCGCGTTGCCCGCGAGCTCCAGAATCTCAGCGGTCAGGTACTCGAGCACGGCCGCCAGGTACACTGGCGCACCAGCCCCCACCCGCTCCGCGTAGTGCCCGCGCCGCAGCAGCCGATGAACGCGCCCTACCGGGAACTGCAGCCCAGCCCGAGACGAGCGAGACTTGGCCTTAGCACGGGCCTTACCGCCGCTCTTGCCACGGCCGGACATGGCGTCTCGCTCCGCTGCTGAGCTGCTGAGGCTAGGGATGCCGCGCCCGGGATTTTTATAACCTCCCGCCAAGTAGGGCTCAGCTCATTGGCCAGTGCCACCGCCCCTAGCTATTGGCGCGTCTGCCGGAAGAAGCTTTTTGCTGACTGGTCGCTTGTCTGATGCCACCGCGCTTGCTCTGAGCGGATTGGCGGCGGAGGCCGGCCAATCAGCGAACGAGGCGCCAAATTTAAACCACGCCGAGGCGGTTGCTGGGGCGCTGCCGCGCCGTCGCCGGCCCTCAGCGAGCATGCGCGATGCGCGCCCACCCGCTTGGAGGGAGATGCCGGTCCCGCAGAACCCTTCGTGCCGCCCGTCCAGCCGCACGGTGCTTTTTGAGGGCTAGAGTCAGTCCCTGGGCCCGGGTCCTTGTCTGGGCCTGGCTTCCATCCAGAGTGAGGTAGAGGGGCTCCCAGGATGCCTACAGACTGAGAGGTATCTTTGGGTGTAGGGGCATTTGCCTTAGGGTGGCACATGGGGGGAAGAGCATTTGGGGATGTGAAAACCTACCACGACATCCTTTTTAGGATCTATATTGTGTGAGATATGAGTTTATAATATGAGTATAATAAGAGAAGCACCAAAGGAGAGGGAGGAGTCGAAAAAAACATGGGAACATTGAAGGGAAAAAAAAAAGCAAAGAAAGCGGTAATGTTTTAACATGTTGCTGATCAGTAAGAATTACGTCTGCAGTCTGTGCTGTCTTGACCCAACTTGTACCATTTTTTCCCCAGAGTGAGCAGACTGTCTACCCTGTGTGCCTATGTACATCTGGAGGTCTAAGTGCCAGCAACTGGCATTAGGGCACAGATCAGAGCAGCCAGTGGTTGCAACGAATGGGAAGACCTCAGCACATGCAGCGAGGCGCCACGGCTAGGTGGAATGCAAGTGTGTGTGATCCCTAGCAAAGGAGCCGGACCAGACAGCAAGTAGGATAATGGGCTTTGGAGCCCAGGACCAGATATGGGAGAGATAGGGGTCAGAAGGATGCTTATTGGAGGTAGGACTAAGCCAGCTTACTGGGGAAAATGGGGTGGCTGCCTGAGAGGTACCTATTGGAAGGCCACATTCCTAGATCAGCTAGAGGAGAGATTAATTTCTCTATTCATATGCCCTGACGCCAGGAAATCCAGCAGCTAGTTACTGGACAGACTGAGTGTTTAAGGCCAGGTACTGAAGGGTTTCATAGTGTTTGTGTGTATGTGCTAATGAATATACTCTACTAGTAGACTTACAAACTGATCACCTGGAGAGAAGGAAGAGGGTTTAGCCACTTGTACCATTCATACTTGAGTGCCTCATGTTTTCTGTGATCGGTGCCACTGGACCCAGGCATTTTCGCCTTCTGGTAATACATTCCGAGCCTTGTTACTAGCTGGACTTGGGTGTGTGTCAGTGCGGTGCCCCTGCAGCTATTAGGGTACTGTACTTGGCAATTTCTACTCTCACTCACCTCAGCATCACTGTTTCTGCTGTTGCATTATTTCACTCTTCACTACCATTACTCTTGCAAAGACTATAACCTGGTGCTCCAATGGCTGTTCTGTGTTTTTCTGTTGGGTAGGTAGCAATTCTGTGTTGAACTATGGTGCTAAATACTGCTATATAAATAATTATTTGTATTTGAAGTGAATGTATCGGCAGTCAGCAGGGTCTTAGTTCCATGTTAATCTAAGGGTCTTACTAATACCCTGTTAAGACAAGGATATGGTGATCCTGACTCTGCTAGCCTGTTCCAGACATGTCCTCTTCCAGGGAGGAAGGCAGACGATATTCAGAATTAAAAGCTCATCAGCAGGAACATTCCCAGTAGCCATAAAAAAGAAGGAGTCTACTGTAGAAACGATCAGCTGCCTAACAGGGTAGAAAGCTAGAGATGGATCTAGTTTCACTGCATGTCAATTTTGTCAAGGCAAAGCACTGCAGGGGAAAGGGTACCATGAATTATTTTATTCTTGGAGCGCTCTGAGTTTTGAGTATGGGTTATAACATGTCATTCTGTGTCCATGGACCAAAAACAGGACTGGAGAAGCCAGGAGCAGAGTCTGGTTTACTTATTCAGCTCTACAGAGTCTCACAGAAATTAACATTGCTGTCTTCTCTCTTGGTGAACAGTAATGTCTTTGTTAGATGTATAAAGATTCCACCTTTCCCACTTTCCCTAAGTGCTGTCATTTGCTTCCCCTCTAAAAGGTATTCCTCGTAACAATGATGTCCAAGTAGCAGTGAATCTTTTCTATCAGCGGAACTGGACAAGAGCCTTTGGTGCACAGAAAACATCCCGGTTCAACACTAGCCCACGCAAAGCAGTTGCTTGCATTTTGACAGGTATTCTGAGGTTCTCAGACGGCTGGAGTAAGATCAGTTGAATCATTTGGTCAAGCAATTGGAGAAAATGGACTGGCAGGTCAGACATCATAAAACAAGCGCACTAGTTGGTACCGGATCAAAAATGCAATCATGCTGCCAAGGACCTAGGTAAAAATCAGACACGTAACAGAAACATTATACTATTGAATGGCTTACAGACTATCAGATTCCTCCTTTCCAAATGGATTTGCTAAGCTTTCCAGCATGCCTCGTTTCATAAAACAGCAATGAAAAGGCTACATTTTTTTAGATATAGGAAGATAAATGGCAGAAGTCTATCCAAAGGCGTTATTTCTTTCTCTGAGGATTTTAGGTACCAGTGGGGGATTTCTCCATCTGCCTGCACATAGTCACATTCTAAGAACATGTGGATGAGAGAAATGTTTGGGAATAACTCCTTGCCCCTTAAGGAGCCTATATTATAACATAAGCCCCATGGTTTGTAATGGAAAAGGCCTTATGTCAACGCTGAAATTCAGCATCCTTACAATAAGGTGCTGTCAGGACTTCTCTGCTGTGACTGGGATCAAGATAAGTGCTATTTACTTCCTGTCTTCTCCCATCCCCAGTGTCATCTGCCTGAACCCTGTTCAACAGGCTTTCATTGAAAGTCCTTCCTCCCAAACCGGAATTTGGCTAAGTGTCTCTTTCCTAGTAAGAATATTGTATCTTAAATCTGAAGATGAAAAAAGGGATTTTATTGAGGGCAGTTAACCAATGCAGGCCTTTCCAAAAGCCGTGGTTTTACTAGACTGTGCTCAAGAATTCACACGCTGAATAGAGACAGTGGCAGTATCTGTGAAGTCTTTCATTGTGCTCCAAGTGACTTCAAAATGCTCCCACACCCCCCCCTCAGACTGAGGGACTGCTGAGCCATGTGCCACGCTTACACAAGTCCACTTGCCAGCGATAACTCCAAGACTGTTACTTGGTATTACTGAAAACCAGGAACATACCAAAAGGCTGTTTTGGGTCAGAGTGTCAAGGCACTCCGCTGTCCTCATGTTTTTCTTGCAACCAATGACTCGTGCCTTGACTCTTCTTAAGCTAACCTATGGCCTTTGTTTTTATAAGTTCTCAATGAACAGGGAGGTGTGTGTGAATTTCTTTCCTCCTTGAGGTGTGTAAGCCTCTTATTCTCCCCAAGTTCCACAGCTCGACTGCACCTCGTGTGAAGAGCATGATTATTTTACTTTCCTCTTTCCCGTTAAAACCCTTGTGACTGACTTGGATCTGTTTCTATTGCACAGTAAATCTTTCTACTGGAGGAACTCTTTGTCTGACCTGAATGAGTAGCAACAGGAGAGTGAGATTTCGCTCGTGGGTGGGTCCGATCAGCTTTATGACCAAATTAATAAGTGTCATATTATTACATTCGGTGTATTCGCCGTCTTCATCTGTTCCACTCTTCACATCTACTATGTGCAAGATCTTGACTACCTGAGGAAAGAAATACTGCATGCTATTTCACCAGCTATGTTTGGTGCTCACTTGCTAGTCTTGCTCAAGAGCCCTTCTGCTGTACCATCCCCAAAATCCAGCTTATGATTTTACTGAAAATACAGGACAGACTTATGATGGTCCTTGGGCACTTCTATGTGTGGTTATTCTGAAAGACTTGATTTTTAACACAATCAAGTGACTGTGAGGGATGGTAAGAGACTTTCTTCCAGATTTGAGCCAGGCAATACTACTGAACTCCGAAGTTCTGCATTTTCTCCCGTCCTGTTTCTCTTGCACTTGATGACTGCCTCAAAATGCATCTGAATTTTGAATGTTTTCCACATATTACCTTCAGAATGTTTGTTCCCAGGGCAGAGAGGCTCTTAGTTTTGAATTTGGAGTAGCTCATCTCCAACTTCTCTGTACTAGGATTAAGCCTAAAAGAAACATTTAAAATTTAGTCCAGATACAACAAGGAGACAGAGAGATCACTTTGTAAGCAGACTTAGATCCATAGCTGAGAAAGAAATCCAGTGGTGGGAGAAACAGGAATAACCTAATGCACTTAACAACAGCTGCTGGTATCGAGTCCCTCAAGTGGGGCAGAGGAGACTCCTTCCCATTGCACCCCCAATATATGCTGTCTAGTTTAAAGAATAAAATAGAAGAATCTAACATCTGCAGAGACAATTGCTGATGTGGTGCAGTGCTACAGAATGCTTGCTACTATGAAATCTTAGCAGATCCCACTGCTGCAGCATTAAAAGCAGCCTGTGTCAATTTCTCTCGATCTTGTAGGATAGAATCATCACGTTCTAACCTTGTTAAAAATCATTCTGTATCTGAGGGGTGGGCTGGTCAGAAAAGTTCATTTCTTTGAGAAGCCTCTACTGTATGATCTGACTGTGGCTGGCAGAATGAGCTGCTGTCTTTTAAAGAGAAAACATACTATGATGGCTTTTAAAAAGAGCATCTTCCACCACCTTTCTCAGCTGGTGTTGGAGGTAAAAGCCACGACCTGTGGTACCACTATAGGTCAGTCAGTACATTACCTCGGTAGCCGGTGACGGGGACAAGGAATGATGTGGAAGAGTTGAGGCAATGAATAGAGGAAGTTGAGCACTTGCGGGATGAAAAAAAGCAGCATCGTTTTGCTGAAGTGTCCCAAGATCCCCACCACAGCAAAGGTCATGCCAGCAAAGTAGCAGAAGGTGTCCCCAACAAACACTCGAGATGGGTACCTGCAATCCATGGAGCAGAAAAGTAAAGGTCTGTCATGATTGCTATTGCCGTGAAAATGACTATTTATAACCACTGAATGTACACCCACATCACAGGTTAGGGGCCAACGGGGATCTGCAGCACATCTACACAGTAAAAACAATTTTAGGTATTTATTCTAAGAACTGCAGGACTGGGACCCACCAACATACTTGTGGAGAATATGGTATGAAAAAAAGAGAGCCAGTGAGGCACGGGAGAGCGTGTATTCTGTGTGTTTGGGTGAGCTGGTGTGACCGCAATTGTTTTAATACAAAGAAAAGCTACTGCTCCATCGATGCTTTGTGTTCTTGGTTCTGGCAAGAAGCCTCTCTGCACTCTAGTGTCCCACCTGCACGTTGTTAAGTGGTTTTGTTTGTTCAAAAAGGGAGAAACTACAGGGAAAGGATGCTTCTAAACAAACTCTGAATGTCCATCCTCTTACCAGTTGTGGTAAAATAGGCCCAGCGTGGTAAAAAAAAAGGGAATCATGAAGTAGAGAGAAAAAATGTGATCATCTCGATAATCCCCTACAGAAAAAAGAAAAACATGTGTTTGTGGTAAGACAAGACTGGTTCATTTTTAGTAATACCAGCTATTGAAATCTAGAATTCAATCTCCCTTTGCTTTTTGTGGCCACAAATGTTTCTTATTTTCCTTACCATTTAACTCTACAATATTGAATATGATAATGGAAGCAGCTATCACCAGCGACTGTCCTGCTTCAATTCCATTAATTCCGGCGAGAATGTTGATGGCATTAGTGCAGAACACTGCTAGCATACCCATGTACACATAGTAGAGGATACCTGCAGATCAGAGCAAGCCAAACGCTTTAGTATTTGGAGGCAAAGCAGGCCCTAGACCAATTCACTGAAGCTCTCACTTCCTGCTTTGTACAACAACCTATTACCTAACAATCTCAGTGAGTTTTGATAGTGGTAGCTTAGATATAGATTGCTTCCTCTCTTACAAGTTGGACGTCATATGTACATGTATGTACAGCACTGTGCAGCAAACTGCTGTGACATGGCGGCCACCTGTAGTGCTGGTTCTGTCTTTTTAACATCCTGGTGTTAGCAGCCATGTGCTGTGTGCACCCAGTATTCACCTGTATTGCCAGGATCATGGGAAAATGATTGGTGCCTGTCTATGCACAGCTGAATGCGTGCTGGCTTTCTGGATGTTCTTTCCAGCCTAATGTTTAGTGGGTGGAGTGCCACTCTCTTACTGATTACTTAAGCAAATCCTTAGTCTGCTCCCTCTGCAGCACAAAGTGCTTCAGGTGATCCCTTCCACTGACTGCTTGCCACGTGGATGATGGCTTCTGGTGATTCGTAACTTACCCAGGTCCAAGTGCATACCCAGCAGCACCCGGAAGGGCTTAGGCACCACAATGGTCGTGTTCCCAAAGTTGGTGAAGTAAACCATGAGCAGTGGGAGGGAAGCCATCGTAGGAAGAAGCAACTTGTGGCGCCAGCGCAGGTTCAGAACATCATCTGCAAAGCCCAGGAAAATCATGCAGCAGATGGCAAGGAGCGAACCGATGAGCTCCACGAACTGCAGGACAGAGAACAGGACCCCGGTCACCGGTGGCCACTCCCTGCCCCTGCCTGCCACGCTTGCAGCACTAGACGAGCCTCACCTCGCCGTGAGGAAAGGCCGCGCACTGCTCCTCCACAAAACATCTCAGGAAGGGCACAGGGATGAAGCAGAAGAGGATGATGAGGAACACGGCACCGCTGATCACGCCCTGTGCTTCGGGGCTGGAAGGTAGAGCGGGGGGAGTCAGCCGTGCCCGAGCCGGCCCGGCGGGGCAGCGCCGGGGGGCAGCGCTACTCACATGGGCCGCCTTGAGGTCTTGTTGAGGTCCTCCCCGAAGAGCCGCGCGGCGAGGAAATGGTCCGTGAAGGCCGGGATCAGCGTGAGCGTGGCGGCGAAGCCCAGCAGCGACCCGCCGAGGTTGATGAGGAGGGGCACGGCGGGCCAGGCCGCCATGGCCACGGCGGGCGCTGCCCCTGCCAAGGGCGCGGAGCGAGGCCGGCTGGGGGCGCTGCCCACCGTCTTCCCGGCCGGGCGCTACGCAGGCGGCGCCGGATGCGCGGGGCCCTCGCGGCCTATCGGGGGCGGGGGCGCCATCTTTGGCCCTGGCGTGAGCTTCCTGCCGGCACGGAGCTCTGCTCGGACGACGGCCGGGATCGGTAGCGGTTTCGGCCGCGCTGAGGGAGTTTGGACGCGCCTGTCCCCGGTCCTAAAGGCCGCGGTGCTCCTCCTCCTCCGCTGGACTCCTCGGAAACTCTGCGCCGGGAGCAGCCCTCGCCCGGGGACGGCCCCGACACAGACTCCGCCCCGCAATGCCCGCAACAGCCATGGCCGCCCTGTTTCCCCCCCGCCCCACGCCCCC